>JAIUJO010003758.1:0-17500 GCA_023846275.1 Vanilla planifolia | reverse complement strand
AGTAGTAGTAGAAGAAGAAGAAGAAGAAGAAGAAATAGAGAAAGAAGAAAAAGAAGAAGAAGAAGATGAAGAAGAAGAAGAAGAAGTGGAAGAAGAAGAAGAAGAAGCAGAAGAAGGAGAAGTAGAAGGAAAAGACAAAAAAGGGGAAGAAGTAGAAGAAGAAGAAGAAAAAAAATAGAAATGAAGAAGGAGAAGAAGTTAAAGGAGAAAGAAGAGATAAAATAAGGGGAAGGTGAAGAAGAAGAAGAAGATGAAGAAGAAGAAGAAGAAGAAGAAGAAGAAAAAGAAGAAGAAGATGAAGAAGAAGAAGAGGTGGAAGAAGAAGAAAAAGAAGAAAAAAATGAAGTAGGACAAGAAGAAGAACGAAAAGAAGAAGAAGAAGAAGACGTAGAAGAAGTAAAAGAAGAAGAAGACAAAGAAAAGGTATAGAGAAGAAGAAGAAGAAGAAGAAGAGGGAGAAGAGGGAGAAGAAGAAGAAGAAGAAGAAGAAGACAACGAAGAAGAAGAAGAAGAAGAAGAAGAAGAAAAAGAAGATGAAGTAGAAGTAGACACAGAAGAAGAAGAAGAAGAAGAAGAAGAAGATTAAGAAGAAGAGGAAGAATAAGAAGAAGATGATGATGATGATGAAGAAGAAGAAGAATAGCAAGAATAAGAAGAAGAAGAAGAAGAAGAAAAAGGACAAAAAAGAGAAGAAGGGGAAGAAGAAGAAGAAGAAAAAGGAGAAGAAGAAAAAGAAGAAGATGATGAAGAAGAAGCTGATGAAGAAGAAGTAGAAGAAGATGAAGAAGGCAAGGAAGAATAAGAAGAAGAAGATGAAGAAGGAGAGGACGATGATGAAGAAGAAGAAAGCGAATAAGAAGAAGAAGAAGAAGAAGAAGGACAAGAGAAGAAGAAGAAGAAAAGGACAAAGAACATGAAGAAGAAACAGAAGAAGAGTAAGAAGAAAAAGAAGAAAACAAAGATGACAAAAAAAAGAGGGGAGAGAAGAAGAAGAAGATAAAGAAAAAGAAGAAGAAGAAGAAGTAGAAGAAGGAGAAGAAGAACTAGAAGTAGTAGAAGAAGAAGAAGCAAAAGAAGAAGAAGAGGAATAAGAAAAAAAAGGTGTAGGAGAAGTGGGAGAAGAAGAAGTAGAAGTTGAAGAAGAAGAAGATGACGATGAAAAAGAAGAAGAAGAAAAATTTGAAGAAGTAGAAGAAGTCAATCTAAAAGAAGAAGACAAAGAAGAAGAAGAAGGAGAAGAAGAAGAAGTAGAAGAAGAAGGAAAGATGAAGAAGAAGAAGAGGAAGAGAAGAAAATGAAGTAGAAGAAGAAGAAACGGTAGTTGAAGAAGAAGTATATGAAGATGAAGAAGAAGAAGTCGAAGAAGAAGAAGAAGAAGAGGGTGAAGAAAAAGAAGAAGAAGAAGAAGAGGAAGAAGAAGATGAAGAAGATGAAGAAGAAAAGGAAAAAGAAGAAGAAGAAGAAGAAGAAAAAGAAGAAAAAGAAGAAGAAGAAGAAGACAAAGAAGAAGAAGAAGAAGAAGAACAAGAACAAGAAGATGAGGAAGAAGAAGAAGAGGAAGAAGAAGAGGAACAAGAAGAAGAAGAAGAAGTAGAAGTAATAATAGTAGAAGAGGAAGAAGAAGAAAATTAAGAAGAATAAAAAGAAGGAGAAGAACAAGAATAAGAAGAAGACGAAGAAGATGGAAAAGAAGCAGAAGTAGAAGAAGAAGAAGAAGAAGGAGAAGAAAAAGAAGAAGAAGAAGTTGAAAAGAAGAAGAAGAAGAGAAAGAAGAAGTAGAGGAAGAAGTAGAATAAGAGGAAAAAGGAAGAGAAAAGAAGAAGAAGAAGAAGAAGAAGAAAAAAAAGAAGAATTGATGAAGAAGAAGAAGACAAAGAAGCAGATGAGAAGAATAATAAGAAGACGAAGAGGATGAAAAAGGTGAAGATGAAGGAGGAGGAGGAGGAGAAGAAGAAGAAGAAGAAGACAAAGAAGAAGAAGAAGAAGAAGAAGAAGATAAAGAAGAAGAAGAAAGAAGGAGAAGAAGAAGAAGATGAATAAGAAGAAGAAGAAGAAGAGAAAGAAGAAGAAGAGGAAGAAGAAGAACAACAAGAAAAAGAAGAAGAACAAGAACAAGAAGAAAAAGAAGGCAAAGAAGTAGAAGAAGAAGAAGAAGTAAAAGCAGAAGAAGTAGAAGAAGAAGAAGAAGAAGAAGAAGAACTAAAGAAGAAAAAGAAGACAAAGAAGAAAACAAAGAAGAATAAGAAGATGAATGAGAAGAAGAAGAAAGAGAAGAAGAAAAAGATGAAGAAAAAGAACTTGAAGACAATGAAGAAGAGTACAAAGAAGAGGAAGAAGAAGAAGGCAAGAAGAAGAAGGAGATGAAGAGAAAGAAGAAGATGACGAAGAAGAAGGTGATGAAGAAGAAGAAAAAGAAAGAAGACTAAGAAGAAGAAGAAAACGAAGACAGAAGAAGAAGAAGAAGACAAAGAAGAAGAAGAAGACAATGAAGAAGAAGGAAGACGAGGAGAAGAAGAAGAAGAAGATGATGATGATGATGATGAAGAAGAAGAAGAAGAAAATAATGACGAACAAGAAGAAGATGAAGATGATGAAGAAGAAGAAGACAAAGAAGAAGAAGAAGAAGCAGAAGAAGAAGAAGTAGACGAAGAAGAAGAAGAAAAAGAAGAGGAAGAGGAATAAAAAGATCAAGAAGAATAAGGAGAAGAAGAAGAAGAAGAAGAAGAAGATGAAGCAGATGAAGAAGGAGAAAAAAAATATGAAAAACATGACGAAGAAGAAGAAGAAGGGTAAGAAGAAAAAGTAGAAAACGAAGAAAATGAAAAAGAAGAAGGGGGAAGAAGAAGAAAATGAACAAGAAGAAGAAGACGAAGAAGAGAAGAAGAAGAAGAAGAAGGTGAAGGAGAAGAAGGAGAAGAAGAAGAAGAAGAAGAAGAAGAAAAAGATGATGAAGAAAAAGAAGAAAAATTTGATGTAGAAGAAGAAGAAGATGATGAAGAGGAAGAAGACAAAGAAGAAGAAGTGGAAGACAAAGAAGAAGAAGAAGAAGAAGAAGAAGAAAAAGAAGAAGAAGAGATGAAGAAGTAGAAGAACAGGGACATGAAGACAAAGAAGAAGAAGAAGACGAAGAATCAGACGAAGTTGAAGAAGAGATTGTAGAAGAGGAAGCAGAATTAAATCAAGAAGAAGAGGAAGAAGAAGATGAATAAGATGAAGTGGAATCAGATGAAAAAGAAGAAGAAGTAGAAGAAGTTGAAGAAGAAAAAGAAGATGATGATGAAGAAGAAGAAGTAGAAGTTGAAGAAGAAGATTAAGGTGAAGAAGAAGAAGAAGAAGAAGATGAAGAAGAAGAAGAAGTGCTAAAAAGATGAATAAGATGAAGTGGAATCAGATGAAAAAAAAGAAGAAGTAGAAGAAGTTGAAGAAGAAAAAGAAGATGATGATGATGAAGAAGAAGAAGTAGAAGTTGAAGAAGAAGATTAAGGTGAAGAAGAAGAAGAAGAAGATGAAGAAGAAGAAGAAGTGCTAAAAGAAGAAGAAGAAGAAGTAGGAGAAGAGGAAGAAGAAGAGGAATAAGTAGAAGATGAAGAAGAAGAAGAACAAGAAAAAAAAGAAGAAGAAGAACAAGAAAAGAAGAAGAAGAAGAAGAAAATGAAGAAGAAGAAGATGAAAAAGAAGAGGAGGAGGAGGAAGAAGAAGAAGAAGAAGAGGAAGAAGAAGAAGAGGAAAAGAAGAAGGAGAAGAAGAAGGAGAAGAAGAAGAAGAAGAAAAACAAGAAGATGAAGAGGAAAAAGAAGAAGAAGAAGAAGAAGTAGAAGAAGAAGAAGTTGAATAATAATAACAATAACAATAACAAGAAGAAGGATAAGCAGGAGAAGAAGGGGAAGAAAAAGAAGAAGAAGAAGAGGAAGAAGAAGAAGTAAAAGATGAAGAAGGTGAAGAAGAAGAAGAAGATGAAGAAGAAAGAGAAGAGGTAGTAGTAGTAGTAGTAGTAGTAGTAGAAAAAGAAGAAGAAGATGTTGAGGAAGAAGAAGAAGAACAACAAAAAGAAGTTAACGAAAAAAACGAAGCAAATGAAGAAGAAGAAGAAGATGAAGATGATGAAGAAGAAAAAAGGAGAAGAAGAATAAGGAGAAGTAGAAGAAGAAGAAGTAGAAGAAGAAAAAGAAGGAGAAGAAGGAGAAGAAGAAGAAGAAGAAGAAGAAGAAGAGAAGAAGATGAAGAAGAAGAAGAAGAATAACAAAAAGAAGAAAATGAAGAAGAAAGTAAGAAAAAGAAGAAGAAGAAGAAGAAGAAGAAGAAACAGAAGAAGAAGAAGAAGAGGAGAAGAAGATGGCAAAGAAGAAAAAGACGAAAAAGAAGAAGAAGAAGAGTAAGACAAAGAAGTAGAAGAAGACTAAAAGAAGAAGAAGAAGAAGAAGAAAAAGAAGAAGAATAAGACAAAGAATAAGAAGGATAAGAAGAAGCAGAAGAAGAAGAAGAAGAACAAGAAGAAAAAGATAATGAAGAAGAAGAAGGTGGAGAAAAGGAAGAAGAAGTAAGCACAGAAGAGGAAGGAGAACAACAAGAAGAAGAAGATGATGAATAAGAAGAAAAATGGATTAATAGATGAAAAATAAGAAAACAAGAAGATGATGAAGAAGAAGAAGAAGAAGAAGAAGAAGTTGAAGGTGAAGAAGATGAAGATGAAGAAGATGAAGATGAAGAAGAAGACGAAGAGGTGGAGGAAGAAGAAGAAGAAGGAGAAGAAGAAGTAGAAGAATAAGAAAAAGAAGAACAAGAAGAAGAAAAGGAGAAAAAAAAAGAAGTAGAAGAAGAAGAAAAATAAGAAGTAGAAGATGAAAGACAAAGAAGAAGAAGTTGATGAAGAAGAAGAACAAGATGAAGGAAAACAAGAAGAAGAAGAAGAACAAGAACAAGAATAAGAAGAAGTAGATAAGGAAGAAGAAGAGGAGGAAGAAGAAGAGGAAAAAGAAGAGGAAGAAGTAGTAATACTAGTAGTAATAGAAGAAGAAGAAGAAGAAGAAGAATAAAAAGAAGAAGGAGAAAAACAACAAGAAGAAGAAGATGAAGAAGATGGAAAAAAAGTAGGAGAAGAAGAAGAAGAAGAAGAAGAAGAAGAAAAAGAAAAAAAAAGAAGTTGATGAAAAGAAGAAGAAGAAGAGAAAGAAGAAGTAGAAGAAGAAGTAGAATAATAAGAAAAAGAAAGAGAAAAGAAGAAGAAGAAAAAGAAGAAGTGAGAAGAAGAAGGTGAAGAATAAGAAGAAGAGAGAAGAAGAAGAAGAAGAAGGAGAGGAAAGTGAAGAACAATAAGGAAGAGGAGGAGGAGTAGTAGGACGAGAAGAAGAAGAAGAAGAAGAAAATGAAGAACAATATGGAAGAGGAGGAGGAGGAGGAGGACGAGAAGAAGAAGATGAAGATGATGAAGAAGAAGAAGAAGGCAAAGAAGAAGAAGAAGAAGAAGAAGAAGTAGACGAAGAAGAAGAAGAAGAAAAAGAAGAAGAAGTGGGAGAAAAAGATCAAGAAGAATAAGAAGAATAAGAAGAAGAAGAAGAAGAAGAAGTAGAAGAAAAAGATGTAGAACAAGACGAAGAAGCAGAAGAAGGGTAAGAAGAAAAAGAAGAAGATGAAGAGGACGAAAATGAAGAAGGGGAAGAAGAAGAAAAAGATGAAAAAGAAGAAGAAGAAGAAATAGAAGAAGGAGAGGAAGAACTAGAAGAAGAAGAAGAAGAAGAAGAAGAAGTTGAAGGAGAAGAAGGAGAAGAACAAAAAGAAGAAGAAGAAGAAGAAAAAGAAGAAGAGGAAGAAGTAGAAGAAGAAGAAGAAGAAGATGATAATGATGAAGAAAAAGAAGAAAAATTTGAAGAAGTAGAAGAAGAAGAAGATGATGAAGAAGAAGAAGACAAAGAAGAAGAAGAGGAAGAAGAAGAAGAAGAAGAAGAAGAAGAAGTAGAAGAAGAAGAAGAAGAGATGAAGTAGAAGAAGAGGAACATGAAGACAAAGAAGAAAAAGAAGGCGAAGAATCTAATGAAGTTGAAGAAGAGATTGTAGAAGAGGAATCAAAATTAAAACAAGAAGAGGAAGAGGAAGATGAATAAGATGATGTATAATCAGATGATGAAGAAGTAGAAAAAGTTGAAGAAGAAGAAGAAGGTGAAAAAGAAGAAGAAGATGATGAAGAAGAAGAAGTAGAAGTTGAAGAAGAAGAAGAAGGTGAAGAAGAAGAAGAAGAAGAAGAAGAAGAAGTAGAAGAAGAAGAAGAAGAAGAAGAAGAAGAAGAAGTGTTAAAAGAAGAAGAAGAACAAGAAATAATAGAAGAAGAAGAACAAGAAAAAAAGAAGAATAAGAAGAAAATTATGAAGAAGAAGGCGAAAAGAAGAGGAGGAGGAAGAAGAAGAAGAAGAAGAAGAACGAGAAGATGAAGAGGAAAAACAACAAGAAGAAGAAGTTTAATAATCATAATAATAATAATAATAATATGTAGAAGTTGTAGAAGTTGAAGAAGAAGAAGAAGAAGGATAAGCGGGAGAAGAAGGGGAACAAGAAGAAGAAGAAGAAGAAGAAGACATAAAGGAAGAAGAAGACAGAAGAAGAAGTAGAAGATGAAGAAGGTGGAGAAGAAGAAGAAGAAGAAGAAGAAGAAAGAGAAGAGGTAGTAGTAGTAGTAGAAGAAGAACAAGAACAAGAACAAGAAGAAGTTAACGAAAAAAACGAAGCAAATGAAGAAGAAGAAGAAGATGATGATGAAGAAGATGAACAAAAAGGAGAAGAGGAATAGGGAGAAGAAGCAGTAGAGAAAGAAATAGAAGAAGAAGAAGAGAAGAAGGAGATGAAGGAGAAGAAGGAGAAGAAGAAGAAGAAGAAGAAGAAGAATATGGAAAAGAAGAAAATGAAGAAGAAAAATAAGAAGAAGAAGAAGAAGAAATAAAAGAAGACAAAGAAGAAAAAGAAGAAGAAGAAGAAGAACAAGTAGATGATGATGAAGAAGAAGGAAAAGAAGAAAAGGAGGAAAATGAAGAAGAAGAAGAAGTAGGAGAAAAGATGAAGAACATGACGAAGAAGCAGAAGAAGGGTAAGAACAAAAAGAAGAAGACGAAGAAGACGAAAAAGAAGGGGGAAGAAGAAGGAAAAGAAGAAAAAGAAGATGAAGAAGAAGAAGAAGAAGTAGAAGAAGGGGAAGAAGAAGAAGAAGAAGAAAAAGAAGAAGTTGAAGGAGAAGAAGGAGAAAAAAAAGAAGAAGAAGGAGAAGAAGAAGAAGAAGAAGATGATGATGAAGAAAAAGAAGAAAAATTGAAGAAGTAGAAGAAGAAGATGATGAAGAAGAAGAAGATGAAGAAGAAGAAGAGGAAGAAGAAGAAGAAAAAGAAGAAAAAGAAGGAGAAGAGATGAAGAAGTAGAAGAAGAGGAACATTAGGACAAAGAAAAAGAAGAAGGCGAAGAATCAGACGAAGTTTAAGAAACGATTGTAGAAGACGAAGAAGAAGTAGAAGAAGTTGAAGAAGAAGAAGAAGGTGAAGAAGAAGAAGAAGAAGATGATGAAGAAGAAGGAGAAGTTGAAGAAGAAGAAGAAGGTGAAGAAGAAGAAGAAGAAGAAGAAGTAGAAGAAGAAGAAGAAGAAGAAGAAGAACAAGAACAAGAATAAGAAGAAAAAGAAGAAGAAGAAGAAGAAAAAAAGAAGAAGAAGAAGACGATAACAAAGAAGAAGTGGATGAAGAAGAAAAAGGAGAAGAAGAAGAAGAAAGAAGACGAAGAAGAAGAAGAGGAAGAAGAAGAAGAAGAAGAAGAGGAATAAGTAGAAGATGAAGAAGAAGAAGAAGAAATAAAAGAAGAAGAAGAACAAGAAAAGAAGTAGAAGGAGAAAATGAAGAAGAAGACGAAAAAGAAGTGGAGGAAGAAGTAGAAGTAAAAGAAGAAGGAGAAGAAGAAGAAGAAGAAGAAGAAGAAGGAGAAGATGAAGGGAAAAACAAGAAGAAGAAGAAGTTGAATAATAAAAATAATAATAATAATAAGTAGAAGTTGTAGAAGAAGAAGAAGAAGAAGGATAAGCGGGAGAAGAAGTTGTAAAAGAAGAAGATGACAAAGAAGAAGAAGTAGAAGATGAAGAAGGCGAAGAAGAAGAAGAAGAAGAAAGAGAAGAGGTAGTAGTAGTAGTAGTAGTAGAAGAAGAAGAACAACAAGTACAAGTTAACGAAAAAGACAAAGCAAATGAAGAAGAAGAAGAAGAAGAAGATGAAGAAGATGAAGAAGAAAAAGGACAAGAAGAATAAGGAGAAGAAGTAGAAGAAGAAGTAGTAGTAGAAGAAGTAGAAGAAGGACAAGAATGAGAAGAAGAAGAAGAAAAAGAAGAAGTCAAAGAAGAAGAAGAAGAATAAGGAAAAGAAGAAAATGAAAAAAGAAAAATAAGAAGAAGAAGAAGAAAAAGAAGAAACAGAAGAAGACAAAGAAGAAGAAGAAGAAGGCAAGGAAGAAAAAGACGAAAAAGATGAAGAAGAAGAAGAAGAAGACAAAGAAGAAGAAGACTAAAAAGAAGAAGAAGAATAAGAAGTAAAAGAAGAAGAAGGAGAAAAATAAGAAGAATAAGGTAAAGAATAAGAAGGACAAGAAGAAGCAAAAGAAGAAGAAGAAGAAAAACAAAAAGAAAAAGACAATGAAGAAGAAGAAGGTAAAGAAAAGGAAGAAGAAGATGGCACAGAAGTGGAAGGAGAACAAGAAGCAGAAGAAGATGATGAAGAAGAAGAAAAAAAGGAGTAGCAGAAGAAGAATAAGAAGACAAAGAAGAAGATGAAGAAGAAGAAGAAGAAGAAGAAGAAGTTGAAGATGAAGAAGAAGACGAGGAGATGGAGGAAGAAGAAGAAGAAGGAGAAGAGGAAGAAGGAGAAAAATAAGGAAAAGAAGAACAAGAAGAAGAAAAAGGAGACAAATAAAAAGAAGTAGAAGAAGAAGAAGAAAATAGAAAGTAGAAGATGAAAGATGAAGAAGAAGAACAAGACGAAGGAAAGACGAAGAAGAAGAAGAAAAGAAGACAAAGAAGAAGTAGAAAAAGTTGATGAAGTAGTAGAAGAAGATGAAGTAGAAGAAGAAGAAGAAAAAGGAGAAGACGATGAAGAATAATTAAAAGAAGGAAAAGAAGTAAAAGAAGTGCATGAAGAAGACCAAGTAGAAGTTGAAGAAGACGACGACGAAGAAGACAATGAAGAAGAAGAAATAGATGAAGAAGAAGAACAAGAAGAAGATGATGATGAATAAGAAGAAGAAGAAGAAGTAAAAAAGGAAGATGAAGGCGAAGAAGAAGAAAAAGAAGAAGAAGAGAAAGAAGAGGCAAAAGAAGAAGAAGAAGAAGAAGTAGAAGAAGAAGAAGAAGAAAAAAAGAAGAAAATAAGAAGAAGGAGAAGAAGTAGCAGTAGTAGTAGAAGAAGAAGAAGAAAAAAGAAGAAGAAGAAGAAGAAAAAGAGGAAGAAGGAGAAGAAGAAGCTGAAGAAGAAGAAGAAGAAGAATAGAGAAGAAGAAGAAGAAGAAGAAAAAGAAGAAGAGGAAGAAGAAGAAGATGATGATGAAGTAGAAGAAGAAGAAGAAGAAGAAGACGAATGAGAAAAAGAAGAAAATGAAGAAGAAAAATAAGAAGAAGAACAAGTTGGAGAAAAAGAAGAAGACAAAGAAGAACTGGAGAAGAAAAAGACGAAGAAGAAGAAGAAGAAGGAGACAAAGAAGAAGAAGACAAAAAAGAAGAAGAAGAAGAAGAAAAAGAAGAAGAGGAAGACAAAGAAGAAGGATAAGAAGAAGCTGAAGAAGAAGAAGAAGAAGAAGAAGAAGAACAAGACGATAAAGACAATGAAGAAGAAGACGATGAAGAAGAAGACGATGAAGAAGAAGAAAAAGGAGTAGAAGAAGAACAAGAAGACAAAGAAGAAGATGAAAAAAAGAAGTAGAAGAAGAAGAAGAAGATGATGATGAAGTTGAAGATGAAGGAGATGAAGAAGAAGAAGAAGAGTTGGAGGAAGAAGAAGAAGAAGGACAAGAAGAAGAAGGAGAAGAATAATAAGAAGAAGAACAAGAAGAAGAAAAGGGAGACAAAAAATAAGTAGAAGAAGAAGAAAAATAAGAAGTAAAAGATGGGGAAGAAGAAAAACAAGACGAAGGAAAAGAAGAAGTAGAAGAAGAAGGAGAAGAAGGAAAATAAGAAGAAGACGAAAAAGAAGTAGAAAAAGTTGATGATGATGAAGAAGAAGAAGAAGAGGTAGAAGAATAAGGAAAAGAAAAAGTAAAAAAAGAAGAAGATGAAGAAGAAGAATGAGAAGTAGAAAAAGAAGTAGAAGAAGAAGAAGAAGAAGAAGAAGAAGAAGAAGAAAAAGAAGAGGAGGAAGAAGACCAAGTAAAAGTTGAAGAAGACGGCGATGAAGAAGAAGACGACGAAGAAGAAGAAATAGAAGAAGAAGAAGAAGTAGAAGAATAAGAAGAAGATGAAAAGGAAAAGGAAGAAAATAAAGAAGAACAAGAAGAAAATGGAGATGAAGAGATAGGAGAAGTAGAAAAAAAATGAAGAAGAAGAAGAAGAAGAAGAATAGAAGAAGAAGAAGAAGAAGAAGAAAAAGAAGAAGGGGAAGAAGAAGCTGAAGAAGAAGAAGAAGAAGAAGATGATCAAGAAGTAGAAGAAGAATAAGAAAAAGATGAAGAGGAGGACAGGGAAGAAGTAGAAGAAGAGGAAGAAGAAGAAGATGGAGAAGAAGAAGAAGAAGAAGAAGTAGTAGTAGTAATAGTAAAAAAAGTATGGGAAGAAGAAGAAGAAGAAGTAGAAAAAGAAGAAGAAGGAGAAGAATAAGAAGAAGAAGAAGATGATGATGATGAAGAAGAAGTCGCAAAGAAGAAGAAGAAGAAGAAGAAGAAGAAGAACAGGAACAAGAAGGCAAAGAAGAAGTAGAAGAAGAAGACGAAGAATCGGACGAAGTCGAAGAAGAGGATGTGGAAGAAGAAGAAGGAAAACAAGAAGAAGGGGAAGAAGAAAATGAGTAAGAAGAAGTTAAATAAGATGATGAAGAAAAAGAAGAAGAAAGAGAAGAAGTTGAAAAAGAAGAAGAAAGAGACGATGGAAAAGAAGAAGATGACTAACAAGATGAAGTAGAAGTAGAAGAAGAAGAAGAAGAAGAAGAGGAATAAGTAGTAGAAGAAGAAAAAGAACAAGAAATTAATGAAGAAGAAGAACAAGAAAAAGAAGAAGAAGAAGAAGAAAATGAAGAAGAAGACGACGAAGAAGAACAGGAGGAAGAAGAAGAAGAAGAATAATAATAAGAAGAAGAAATAAAAGAAGAAGAAGAAGAAGAAAAGAAGAAGAAGAAGAAAAAGAAGAGGAAGAAGAAGAACGAGAAGATGAAGAGGGAAAAGAAGAAGAATTTAAATAATAATAATAATAAGTAGAAGAAGTAGAAGTAGAAGAAGAAGAAGAAGAAGAAGAAGAAGAAAAAGAAGGATAAGTGCTAGAAGAAGGGGAAGAAGAAGAAGGAAAAGAAGAAGGCGAAGAAGAAGAAGAAGAAGAAGTAGAAGATACAGAAGGTGAAGAAGAAGTAGTAGTAGTAGAAGAAGAAGAAGAAGAAAGAGAAGAGGTATTAGAAAAAGAAGAAGAAGAAGAAGAAGGAGAAGAAGAAGAAGAAGAAGAAGAAGAAGAAGAAAAAGAAGAAGTTAAACAAAAAGGTGAAGCAAATAAAGAAGAAGAAGAAGGAGATGAAGTAGAAGAAGATGAAGAAGAAGAAGAAGAGGAAGAAGAAGATGATGATGAAGAGGAAGAAGATGAAGAAAAAGAAGAAGAAGAGGAAGAAAAGAAAAAGAAAAAGAAGAAGAAGAAGGAGAAGAAGAAGAAGAACAAGAAGAAGATGATGAAGGAGAGGAAAAAGAAGAAGTAGAAGAATAAGAAAAATCAGAAGAAGAAGAAGATGATGAAGTAGAAGAAGAAGAATATGGTGAAGGAGGAGAAAAAGAATAAGAATAAGAAGAAGAAGAAGAAGAAGAAGAAGAGGGAGAAGACAAAGAAGAAGAAGAAGAGGAAGAAGAAGTTGGTGAAGAAGAAGAAGAAGAAAAAGAAGGACAAGAAGAACAATACAAAGAAAAATAATAAGAAGAATAAGTAGAAGTGGAGGACTAAGAAAAGGATTCTAAGAAATGGAAGAATAAGAAGGCACAGAAAAAGATAGAGGAGATTAAGAAGAAGTAGAAGATGTTGAAGATGAAGGAGTAGAAGGAGGAGAAGATGAAGAAGAAGAAAAAGAGGAAGATGAAAAACAAAAATAAAAGAAGAAGAAGAAGATGATTATGAAGAAGAAGAATTGGAAAAAGAAGAAGAAGAAGAAGAGGAAGATGAAGAAGAAGAACAACAAGAAGAAGAAGGAGAAGAAGAAGAAGAAGAAGAAAAGATGAAGAAGAAGAATTGGAAGAAGAAGATGTTGAAGAAGAAGAAGAAAAGGAAGAAGAAGAAGAAGAAGAGAAAGAAGAAGAAGAAGAAGGAGAAGAAGAAGAAGAAGAAGAAGAATAAAAAGCAGAAGAAGAACAAGAAGAAGAAATAGAAGTAGAAGAAGAAGTTGATGAAGAAGAAGAAGAAAAAGAGGAAGAAAAAAAAGAAGAAGAAAACAAAGAAGAAGAATGAGAAGGAGAAGAAGAAGTAATAGAAGAAGAAGATGAAAATGTAGTGGAAGAAGAGGAAGAAGATGAAGAAGAAGATGAAGAAGAAGAAGTATAAGAAGAAGAAGAAGAAGAAGAAGGAGGAGGAGAAGAAGAAGATGAAAAAGAATAAGAATAAGAAGAAGGGAAGGAAGAAGAAGAAGAAGGCAAAGAAGAAGAAGAAGCAGTCGAAAAAGGAGAAGACGTAGAAGAGGAAGAAGAAGAAGACGAAGAAGAAGAATAAGAAAAGAAGAAGAAGAAGAAGAAGAAGAAGTAGAAGATCAAGAAGTAGAAAATGAAGAAGAAAAAAATTAATAATAATAATTATAATAACAATAATGATTATATAATTTATAAGAAGAAGATGATGAAGAGGAAGAATAAGAAAATGAACAAGAAGAAGAAAAAGAAGAAGAAGAAGAAGAGGAAGAATAAGAGGAAGAAGAAGAAGTAGAAGACGAAGAAGAAGAAGTAAGAGAAGATGATGAAAAAGAAGAAGGAGAAGAAGAAGAGAAAGAAGAAGAAAAAAAAAGAAGAAGATGAAGAAGAAAAAGAAGAAGATGAAGAAATAGTAGAAGAAGCAGAAGAAGAAGAAGAAGAAGAAGAAGAAGAAGAAAAAGAACAAGAACATGAAGAAGATGACGAAGAAGAAGAAGACGAAGAGGAAGAAGAAGAAGAAGAAGAAGAAGAAGAAGAAGAAGAGGAAGAAGAAGAACATGAAGAAGAAGAAGATGAAGAAGTTGTAGTATTAGTAATAATTGTAGGAGAAGAAGGAGAAGAAGTAGAACAAGAAGATGATGATGATGAAGAAGAAGAAGAAAAGGAAGACGAAGAAGAAAAAGTAGAAGACGAAGAAGAAGAAGATGAAAAAGAAGATGAAGATGAAGATCAAGAAGAAGAAGAAGAAGGAAAAGAAGAGGAAGAAGAAGAACAAGAAGAATAAGAAGAAGAAGAAAAAGAAGAAGTAGAAAAAGAAGGAAAAGGATAAGAGAAGAAGAGGAAGAAGAAGAAGAAGAAGAAGAAGAAGATAAAGAAGAAGAAGAAGAAGAAGAAGAAGAATATGAAGGAGAAGAAGAAGAACAAGAAAAACAAATAGAAGACAAATTAGAAGAAGAAGAAGAGCAAGAAGAAGAGTAAAAAAAAGAAGAAAAACAAGAAGAAGAAGAACAAGAAGTAGAAGAAGAGGAAGAAGAACATGAAGAAGACGAAGAAGAAAAAGAAGATATCAAGGAGGAGGAGGAGGAGAAGAAGAAGAAGAAGAAGAAGAGGAAGAAGACAATGACGAAGAAGAAGATGAAGAAGAAGAACAACAACAAGTCGAAGAAGAAGAACAAGAAGTCAAACAAAAGCAGAAGAGAGAAAAAGAAGAAGAAGAAGAAGATGATGATGATGATGATGAGGAAGAAGAAAAAGAAAAAGATGAAAAAGAAGAAGAGGAGGAAGAAGAAAAAGATGAAGAAGAAAAAGAAATAGACGAAGAAGAAGTGGAAAAGAAAACTAGAAGAAGAAGAAGAAAAGAAAAGTCGAAGAAGAAAAAGAAGAAGACGGAGAAGAACACAAATAAGAGGAAGAAGAAGAAGGCAAAAAAGAAGAAGAAGAAGAAGAAGGAGAAGAAGTAGATATTGAACAAGAAGAAGTAGAAGAAGAAGAGGAACAAGAAGAAGAAGAAGAAAAAAGAACAACAATAAGAAGAAGTAGACGAAAAAGATGACAAAGAAGAAGGAGAAGATGAGATGACGAAGAAGAAGAAGAAGAAGAAGAAGAATATTAATAATAATAATAATAATAATGATGAGTGGTAGTAGTAGTAGAAGAAGAAGAAGAAAAGAAGAGAAGGATGAAGACTAAGAAAAAGAAAACGAAGAAGAAGAAGAAGAAAAAGGAGAAGAAGAAGTAGAAGAAGAACAAGGCGATGATGTGGAAGATGGAGAAGAAGTAGAAGATGATGAAAAAAAAGAAGAAGAAGATGAAGGTGAAGAAGAAGGCAAAAAAGATTAAGTAGAAGAAGGTGAAGAAGAAGATGACTAAGACAAATAAGAAGAAGAAAAAGAGGAAAAAGAAGAAGGCAAAAAAGAGGAAGAAGAAGAAGAAGAAGAAGAACAAGATGAAGAAGGAGAAGAAGAATAAGAAGGAGAAGAAGATAAAGAAGAAAAAGAAGAAGAAGAAGATGAAGAAGAAAAAGAAGGGGAAGAAGAAGAACGAGAAGAAGAAGTGGTCGAAGAAGTAGGAGGAGAAGAAGAAGAAGAAGAAGAAGGAGAAGAAGGAGATGAAATAGAGGAAGGAGAAGAAGAAGAAGAAGAAGAAGAAGAAGAAAAAGGAGAAAAAGAAGAAGAAGATTAATAAAAAGAAGGAGAAGAAGGAGATGAAGAAGAAGTATATGAAGAAGAAGAAACAGAAGAAGAAGAAGAAGAAGAAGAAGAAGACGAAAAAGATGTAGAAGAAGAAGAAGAAGAAGAAAAAGAAGTAGATCGAGAAGAAGAAGAAGAAGAAGTAGAAGAAGAAGAAAAAGAAGAAGAAGAAGAAGACGAGAAAGAAAAAGGCAAAGAAGAAGAAGAAGAAGAAGAAGAAAAAGAAGAAGAAGAAGAAGACAAAGAAGTAGAAGACTAAGAAGAAGAAGAAGAAGAAGAAAGAGAAGAAGAAGAAGAAGAGGAAGAAGAATAAGAAGAAGAAGAATAAGAAGAAAAAGAAGAAGAAGGAAAAGAAGAAGATGAAAAAGAAAAATAAGAAGAAGAAGAAGAAAAAGAAGAAGTAGTAGTAGATGATGAAGAAGAAGAAGAAGAAGAAGATAAAGAAGAAGAACAAGAAGAAGAAGTAGACAAACAAGATGAAGTCTAAAAAACGTAGAGCAATAAGAACAAGAGGAGAAAGAAGAAGAAGGACAAGAAGAAGAAGAAGAAGAAGAAGACAAAGAAGAAGAAGACGACGGAGAAGAAGAAGGTGAAGAAAAGGAAGAAGTAGATGGCACAAAAGATTTGGAGAACAAGAAGAAGAAGAACATGATTAAGAAGAAGAAAACGAAGGAGGAGAAGAAGAAGAAGAAAAAGAAGACAAAGAAGAAGATGAAAAAGAAGAAGAAGTTGAAGAAGAAGAAGAAAAGGATGAAGAAGAAGAGGAGGAAGAAGAAGAAGGAGAAGACGAAGAAGAACAATAACTAGAAGAAGAAAAAGGAGACGAAAAAGAACAGAAGAAGAAGAAAAATAAGAAGTGGAAGACGAAAACAAAGAAGAACAAGACAATAAAGAAGAAAAATAAGACGAAGGGGAAGAAGAAGAAGAAGAAGAAGAAGAAAAAGAAGAAGAAGAATAAGAAGAGGAGGAAGAAGAAGAATAAGAAGAAGAAGAAAATGATGAAGAAGTTGTTGAAGAAGAAGAAGAAGAAGAAAAAGAAGTAAAAGAAGAAGTAAAAAAAGAAGAAGAAGACAAAGAAGAAGATTGAGAAGAAATAAAAGAAGTAAAAGAAGAAGAAGAAGAAGAAGACAGAAGAGAGGAGGAAGAAGACCAATAAGAAGATGAAGAAGACGACGAGGAAGAAGAAGAAGATGAAGAAGAAGAAATTCAAAAAGAAGAAGAACAAGAAGATGAAGATGAAGAGGAAGAAGAAGAAAATGAAGAAGTACAAGAAGAAGAAGAGGAAGAAGAAGAAGAAGTAGAAGAAGCAAAAGAAGAAGACAACGAAAGGAAGAAGAAGAAGAAGAAGAAGAAGAAGAAGAAGGAGGAGAAGAATAAGAAGGAGAAGAAGAAGATGCTGAAGAAGACGAAGAGGAAAAGAGGACGTAGTTGAAGAATCGAAGTACAAAAAGAAGAAGAAGGAGAAGAAGAAGAAGAAGCACAAGAGGTGGAAGAAGTTGATGAAGAAGATGAAGTAGTAGTAGTAGTAATAATAGGAGAAAAATAGGAAGAAGAAGAAGAAGAAAACGAAGAAGAAGAAGAAGAAGAAGACGAAGAAAAAGAAGAAGAAGCAGATGAAATAGAAGAAGAAGAAGAAGAAGAAGAACATGAAGACAAAGAAGAAGAAGAAGAAGAAGAAGAAGAAGACGAAGAATTAGATGAAGTAAAGGAAGAGGATGTAGAAGAAGAAGAAGGAAAACAAGGAGGAGAAGAAAAAGATGATCAAGAGGAAGTTGAATAACTTGAAGAAGACGAATAAGAATAAGAAGAAGAAAGAGAAGGGGTAGTAAAAGAAGAAGAAGAAGAAGATGATGATGAAGAAGAAGATGACGAAGAAGACGAAGGAGAAGAAGGCGAAGAAGGAGAAGAAGAAGAAGGAGAAGGAGAACAAGAAGAAGAACTAAAAAAAGAAGAAGAAGAAAATGATGAAGAAGAAGATGACGAAGAAGAAGAAGAAGAAGTTATAGATAAAGATGAATAAGAGTGAAGAAGAATAAGAAGATAAAGAAGAAGAAGAAGATGATGAAGAAAAAAAAAGGAGAAGAACAAGAGGAAAAAGAAGAAGAAAAAGTCGTAGAAGAAGAAGAAGCAATAGAAGAAGAATAAGAAGAAGAAGAAGGAGAAGAAGAAGATGAAGAAGAAGAAGAAGAAGAAGAAGTTGAAGAAGAAGAGGATTAAGAAAAAAACAAGAAATATTTGAAGAAGAATAAGAAGAAGTCAATGAAAAAGAAGAACATGAAGAGGAGGAAGAAGAAAAGAAAGAAGCAGAAGAAGAAGTGGAAGAAGAAGAGGAAGAAGAAGGAGAAGAAGAAAAAGAAGAACAAGAAGAAGAGAAGACGAATAAGAAGAAGAAGAAGAAAAAGAAGAAGAAGAAGAAGAAGGAGAAGAAGAAAATGGAGATGAAGAAGAAGAAGACGAAGAAGAAGTAGAAGAAGAAGAACAGGAAGAAGAAGAAGAAATTTAAGAAGAAG
>JAIUJO010001889.1:120000-125000 GCA_023846275.1 Vanilla planifolia | reverse complement strand
AGAAGAAAAATAAGAGGAAGAAGAAGAAGAAGAGGAAGGAGGAGAAGAAGAAGAAGAAGAAGAAGAAGAAGGGGAACAAGAAGAAAAAGAAGAAGAAAAAGTAGAAGAAGATGAAGAAAAAGAAGAAGAAGAAGAAGAAAAAGATATGGAAGAAGTTGAAAAAAAAGAAGAAGATGGAAGAGAAGAAGAAGAAGAAGAAGGGGCATGAGAAGAAGAAGAAGAAGATAAACAAGAAGGGGAAGATGAAGCAAAAGAAGGAGAAGGAGAAGAAGAAGAAGAAGAAGAAGAAGAAAAGAGGAAGAAGAAGAAGAAGAAGAATAAGAAGAAGAACAAAAATAAGAAGAATAAAAAGGAGAAAAAGAGCAACAACAAGAAGAACAAGATGGAGGAAGAGTCAAAGAAGAAGAAGAAGAAGAAGAAGATATAGAATGCAAACAAGAAGAAGACGGAGAAGACGAAGAAGAAGAGGAAAAAGATGAAGAAGGAGAAGGAGAAGAAGAAGATGAAAAAGAAGGAGCATGATGAAGAAGAGGAGGAGCAGAAGAAGAAGAAGAAAAAGAAAAAAGAGGTTGAAGAAGAAGAAGAAGAAGAAGAAGGGGAAGAAGAAGGAGAAGAGGAGGTAAAAGAAGAAGAAGAAGAAGAAGTAGTAGTACTAGTAGTAGTAATAGAAGAAGAAGAAGAAGAAGGAGAAGAAGGAGAAAGAGAAGAAAAAGAAGGAGAACAGAAAGAAGGAGAAGATGAAGGAGAAGACAATGAAGAAGAAGAAGTACAAGAAGAAGAAGCAGAAGAAGAAGAAGAAGAAGAAGAAGAAGAAGAAGAAGAAGAAGAAGACGAGGAAGAAGAAGAGGAAAGCATAAAAGATAGAAGAAGAAGAAATAATAGAAGGCATTGAAGAAGAATAAGGGGAGAACAAGAAGAAAAGGAAGAAGAAGAAGAAGAAAGAGGAGGAGGACGAGAGAAGGAGAAGAAGACCAAGAAGAAGAAGAAAAAGAAGAAGAAGAAGAAGACGAAGAAGATCAAGATGTTGAAGAAGAAGAAGATTATAACGAGGAAGATGAAGAAGACAAAGAAGAAGAAGAAATAAAAGAAGAAGAAGAAGAATAAGAAGAAGAATAAGAAGAAGAAGAAGAAGAAAAAAGATGAAGAAGAAGAAGGAGAGGAAGAAGAAGAAGAAGTTGAAGAAGTAGAAGTAGAAGAAGAGAAAGAAGAATAAGAAGAAGAAGAAGAAAAAGAGGAAGATGAAAAAGTAGTAGAGGAAGAAGAAGAAAAAGAATAAGAAATAGAAGAAGAAGAAGAAGAAGAAGAAGAAGAAGAAGAGGAAGGAAAAGAAGAAGACAATTAAGAAGAAGAAAAAGAAAAAGAAGAATAAGATGAAGAAAAAATAGAAGAAGTTGAAGAAAAAGAAGAAGAAGAAGAAGAAAAAGATATGGAAGAAGTTGAAAAAGAAGAAGTTGGAAAAGAAGAAGAAGAAGAAGAAGAAGAAGGCGAATGAGAAGAAGAAGAAGAAGGAGAAAAACAACAAGGGGAAGATGAAGCAGAAGAAAAAGAAGGAGAAGGAGAAGTAGGAGAAGAAGAAGAAGAAGAAGAAGAAAAGAGGAAGAAGAAGAAGAAGAAGAAGAAGAAAAAGAAGTAGAATAATTGAAAGATGAAAAAGAAGAAGAAGAAGAAGGAGAAGAAGAAGGAAAAGAAGATTAACAAGAAGAAGGCAAAGGCGAAGAAGGTGAAGATGAAGAGAAGGAGGAGGAAGAAAAAGAAGAAAAAGAAGAAAAATAAGAAGAAGACAATGAAGAACAATGTGAAGGAGAGGTAGAAGAAGAGGAAAAAGAAAAAGAAATAGACGAAGAAGAAGAAGAAGAAGGCAAAGAAGTAGAAGAAGAAGAGCAAGACGAAGATGGCGGAGAAGACAATGACGAAGAAGAAGAAGAAGAAGAGGAAGAAGAAGAAGATGAAGAAGAAGAAGAAGAAGAAGAAGACGACGAAGAAGAAGAAGAAGAAGAGGAAGAAGAAGATTAAGATGATGAAGAAGAAAAAGAAGAAGAAGAAGAGCTTGAAGAAGAAGAAAACGAGGATGAAGAAATAGGAGGAGGAGGAGGAGAAGGAGAGGAAGATGAAGAAGAAGAAGAATGATAAGAAAGAAAAAGAAGAAGAAGAAGAAGAAGAAGGAAAAGAAGAAGAAGAATAAGAAGAAGAAGAAGAAAAAGAAGAAGAAAAAAAACAAGAAGAAGAAGAGGAAGAAGAAGTAGAAAAAGAATAAGAAGAAAAAGAAGAAGAAGAAGAAGAAGCGGATGAAGAAGAGAAAGAAGAAGAAGAAGAAAAAGAAGAGGGAGAAGAAGGAGATGAAGGAGAGGAAGAAGAAAAAGAAGAAGAAGAAGAAGAAAGAGAAGAAGAAGAGGGCAAAGAAAATGAAGAAGAAGAGGGCGAAGAAAAAGAAGAAGAAGAGGAAGTGGAAGAAGATGAACAAGAAGAAGGAGGAGGAGAAGAAGAAGAAAATCAAGAAGAAGAAGAAGAAGAAGAAGAAGAACAAGAACAAAAACAAGAAGAAGAAGGTGAAGAAGAAGAAGGTGAAGAAGAAGATGAAGAAGAAGAAGAAGAAGAAGAAGAAGAAGAAGAAGAAAAGAGGAAGAAGAAGAAGAAGAGGAAGAAGTAGAAGAAGAAGAAGAAGAAAAGAGGAAGAAGAAGAAGAAGAAGAAGAAGTAGAATAAGACAAATGAGAAGAAGAAGAAGAAGTAGAAGAAGGGGAAGAGGAGGAAGAAGAAGAAGCAAAAGAAGAAGGAGAAGAAGTAGAAAAACAAGAAGGAAAATAAGAAGAATTTGAAGATGAAGGTGAATAAAAATTGGATGAAGAAGAAGAAGAAGTGGAGGTGGAATAAGACGAAGATGAAGAAGATTAACAAACATAAGAAGAAGAAGAAGAAGAAGAAGATGGAGAAGAAAACAAAGAAAAAGTACGAGAAGAGGACATTGAAGAAGAAGAAGAAGAAGAAGAAGAAGAAGTGGAAGAGGAAGAAGAAGAACGTGAAGAAGAAGAAGAAGAAGAAGAAGAAGAAGAAAGGAAGAGGAAGAGAAGAAGAAGAAGAAGAAGAAGAACAAAAGAAGAAGACGAAGAAGAAGACAAAGAAGAAGATTAAGAAGAAGAAGACAGATAAGAAAAAGAAGAACAAGAAACAAAACAAGAACAAGAAGAAGACGAAGAACAAGAAAAAGAAGAAAAATATTAAGATGAGGAAGAAGGTAAAAAGGAAGATGAAGAAGAGAGTAAGAAGAAGATGATGATGATGATGATGAAGAAGAAGGAAAAGAAGACAAAGAAAATGAAGATGAGATGAAGTAGAAGGAGACGAAGAAGGCGAATAAGATGAAGAGGAAGAAGAAGAAGAAGAAGAAGAAGAAGAAGAAAAAGACAAAGAGGAGGATGAAGAAGAAGAAGAAGAAGAAGAAGATGGTGAAGATGAAGGAGAAGAAGAAGATGATGATGAAAAAGAAGATGAAGAAGAAGAAGATGAAGAAGATGAAGAAGAAGGAGAAGAAGATGATGATGATGATGAAACAAAAGAAGAAGAAGAAGAAGAAGAAGAAAAAGAAGATTAACAACAAAAAGACTTAGGCGAAGAAGGTGAAGACGAAGAGGAAGAGGAGGAAGAAGAAGAAAAACAAGAAGAAGGCAACGAAGAACAATGTGAAGGAGAGCAAGAAGAAGTGGAACAAGAAAAAGAAGTAGATGAAGAAGAAGAAGAAGAAGGCAAAGAAGAAGAAGAAGAAGAAGAAGAAAAAGAAAAAGAAAAAAAGGAGAAGAAGAGGAAGACAAAGAAGGTGAAGAAGACAAATACGAAGAAGAAGAAGACAAAGAAGAAGAAGAAGAAGAAGAAGAAGAAGAAGATTAAGTGGACGAAGGAGAAAACGAAGAAAAAGAAGGTGATGAAGAAGAAATAGAAGGAGGAGGAGGAGGAGAAGGAGAGGAAGAAGAAGTAGAAGAAGAACAAGAAGAAAAAGAAAGAAGAAGAAGAAGAAGAAGAAGAAGAAGAAAAAGAAGAAGAAGAAGAAGAAGATGAAGAAGAACAAGAAGAAAAAGCATAAGAAAAAGAAGAAGAAGAAGAAGAAGATGAAGAAGAAGAAGTAGAGGTAGATGAAGAAGAAGAAGAAGAAGAAGTGGGCAAAGAAGTGAAAGAAGAAGAAGAAGAAGAAGATGAAGGAGAAGAAGATGAAGAAGAAGAGGAAGAAGAAGGAGATGAAGCAGAGGAAGAAGAAAAAGAAGAAGAAGAGGACAAAGAAAACGAAGAAGAAGAGGAAGTGGAAGAAGATGAAGAAGAAGAAGGAGGATGCAAAGAAGAAGAAGAAGAAAAAGAATAGGAAGAAAAAGTAATAGTAGAAGAAAAAGAAGAAGGACAAGAAAAAGAAAAAGGGGAAGAAGAAGAAGAAAGAGCAGGAGAAAGAGGAGAAGTAGAAAAAGAAGAAGAAGAAGAAGAAAGAGAATGAGAAAATAAAGAAGAAGGAGAAGAAGAATAAGAAGAACATGAAGAAGAAGAAGAAGAAGATGAAGAAGAAGAAGAAGAGGAAGAAGAGAAGAAGAAGAAGAAGAAGAAGAAGAGGAAGGGGAAGAAGAAGAAGAAGACGAAGAAGAAAGAGAAGAAGAAGAAGAAGAAGAAAAAGAAGTATAAGACGAAGAAGAAGAAGAAAAGAAAGTATAGAAAGTTGAAGAACAGGAAGACGAAGAAGCAAAAGGAGAAGGAGATGGAGAAGAAGAAGAATGAGAAGAAAAATTTGGAGGAGAAGAAGATTAAGAATTAGAAGAAGAACAAGAAGAAGAAGATGAAGAAAGAGATGAAAAAAAAGAAGTACAAGAAGTAGTAGAAGAAAAATTAAAAGAAAAAGATGAAGAAGAAGAGAAAGAAGAAAAAGAATAAGATGATGAAGAAGAAGAACACGAAGAAGATGAAGAAAAATTAGTAAAAGAATAGGAAGAAAAAGAAGAAGAAAAAGACAAAAAAGAAGAAGAACACGAA
>JAIUJO010001889.1:110000-117500 GCA_023846275.1 Vanilla planifolia | reverse complement strand
TTTTAGAAGAAGTAGAAGACGAAGAAGAAGAAGAGCAAGAAGACGATGAAGAAGAAGAATAAGAAGAAGAAGATGAACAAGACAAGGAAGAAGTGGATAAAGAAGAAGAAGAAGAAGAAGAAGAAGAAGAAGAACAAGAAGAAGAATGAGATAAAGAAGAAAAAGAAGGAAAAGAAGAAGGAAAAAAAGACGGAAAAGATGAAAAAGAAGATGATGATGATGAAGGAGAAGAAGAAGATGATGAAGAAGAAGAAGATGAAGAAGGAGGAGGAGAAGAAGAAGATGAAAAAGAAGATGGTGATGATGATGAAGAAGAAGATGAAGAAGTAAAAGAAGAAGAGGAAAATGAAGAACAGAAAGATGACGAAGAGAAATATGAAGAAGAGGAGGAGGAAAAAGAGGAAGAAGAAGAAAAAGAAGAAAAAGAAGAAGAAGAAGATAAAGACGAAGAAGAAGAAGAAGAGGAAGATGAAGATGATGAAGAAGAAGAAGAAGAAGAAGACGTAGAAGAAGACAAAGAAGAAGTAGAACAAGAAAAAGAAGAGGAAGAAGAAGAAGAACAAGAACTAGAAAATTAAGTAATAGGATAAGAAAAAGAAGATGAAGAGGAAGAAGAAGAAGAAGAAGAAGGAAAAGGCCAAGAAGAAGAAGAAGATGAAGATGAAGAAGAATTAGAAGAACAAGAAAAAAAAGAAGTAGAAGAAGAAGAACAAAAAGATGAAGAAGGAAAAGAAGAAGAAGTAGTTGAAGGAGAAGAAGATGAGGAAGAAAAAAAGAATAAGAAGAAGAAGAAGAAGAAAATGGAGAAGAAGAAGAAGAAGAAGAAGAAGAAGAAGAAGAAGAAGATGGTGAAGAAGAAGAAGAAGGAGAAGAATAAAAAGACGATTAAGAAGAAGAAGTAAAAGAAGTAGAAAGACAAGTAGAAGAAGATGAAGGAGAAGAAGTAGTTGAACAAGAAGTAGAAAAAGAAGATGAAGATGAAGAAGTAGAAGAAGAAGAAGAAGAACAAGAACAAGAACAAGAACAAGAACGAGAACAAGAAGACGATTAAGAAGAAGAAGAAGAAGATGAAAAAGAGAAAGAAGTAGTGGATGAAGAATATGATGAAGAAGAAGAAGAAGAAGAAGACAAAGAATAAGATGGAGAAGTAAGAGTTGAAGAAGAAAAAGTAGTAGTAAAAGAAGAAGAAGAAGATGATGATGATCATGATGATGATGATGAAGTAGAAGAAGAAGAAGAAGAAGAGATAGAAGCAGAAGAAGAAAACGAAGAAGAAAAAGAAGAAGAAGAAGATGATGCAGAAGATGAAGAAGAAGAAGAAGTGAAAGAAGAAGAAAAAGAAGTAGAAGAAGAAGACAAAGAAGAAGCAAAAGAAGAAGAACAACAACTAGAAGAAGTGGAGGAAGTAGATGATGAAGAAGCAGAAGATGAAGAAGAAATAAATGAAGATGTAGAAGAAGTCAAAGGAGAAGAAGATTAAAAAGAAGAAAAGAATGAGAAGAAAAAGAAGAAGATGAGGAAGAAAACGATGAGGAAGAAGAACAAGAAGAAGATGAAGATGAAGAAGAACAAGAAGAAGAAGAAAATGATTAAGAAGAAGAAGAAGAAGAAGTAGAAGTAGTAGAAGAAGAAGGCGAAGAAGTAAAAGGAGAAGAAGTAGAAGGTGAAGGAGAAGAAGAAGTAGAACAACAAAAAGAAAAAGAAGATGAAGATGAAGAAGTAGTAGTAGAAGAATAATAATAAGAAGAAGAAGATGATGATGAAGATGAAGAAAAATTTATTGTAGTAGAAGAGCTAATAGAAAAGAAGAAGAAGAAAAAGACGAAGATTAAGAAGAAGAAGAAAAATAAGAAGAAATAGTGGATGATGAATAAGAGAATGAAGAAGAAGAAGAAGAAGAAGAAGAAGAAGAACAAGAAGAAGAAGGAGAAGAAGAATAACAAGAAAAAGAAGGAGAAGAAGAAGAAGAAGATAAAGGAGAAGAACAAGATGAAGGAAAAGAAGAAGATGAAGAAGAATAAGGAGAAGAAGAAGAAGAGGAAGAAGAATTCAAAAAGAAGTTGGCGAAGAAGAAGAAGAACAAGAAGAACAAGAAGAAGAAGATGAAAAAGAAAAATAAAAATATGAAGAAGAGAAAGAAGAAGAAGAGGAAGAGAAAGGAGAGGAAGAAGAAGAAAAAGAAGAAAAAGAAGAAGAAGAAGAAGAAGTGCAAGAAGAGGTAGAAGAAGAATAAGAAGAAGAAGAAGAAAAAAAAGAAGAAGAAGAGTGAGATAGAGAAGAAGAAGAAGAGTGAGATAGAGAAGAAGAAGAAGGAAAAGAAGAAGATAAAGGACAAGAAGGACAAGAAGGAGAGGTAGAAGAAGAAGAAGAAGAAGAAGAAAGAAGAAGAAGAAGAAGTAGAGGAAGAAAAGAAGGCAAAGAAGAAGAAGAAGTACAAGAGGAACAAGAAAAAGACGAAGAACAAGAAGAAGGGTAAGAAGAAGAGAAAAAGAAAAAGAATAAAAAGAAGAAGAGGAAGAAGTAGAAGAAGATGAAGAAGAAGAAGAAGAAGAAGAAGAGGATGAAGAAGAGGAAGAAGAAGAAAAGAAGAAGATGATGAAGAAGAAGAAGAAGAAGAAGATGGAGATGAAGAAGAAGAAGAGGTGGAGGAAGAAGAAGAAGTAAAAGATGAAAAAGAGGAAGAAGGTGAAGAAGAGAAGAAGAAGAAGAAGAAGTAGAAGAAGAAGAAGTAAAAGTAGTAGTAGTAGAAGAAGAAGAAGAAGAAGAAGAAGATGAAGATGATGATGATGACGATGATCATGTTGAAGAAGAAGAATAAGAAAAGAAGAAGCAGAAGAAGAAGAAGAAGGAGAAGAAGAAGGTGGAGGAGGAGAAGAAGACGAAAAAGATGAAGGAGAAGAAGAAGTAGTAGTAGGAGGAGAAGAAGAAGAAGTACAAGAAGAAGAAAAAGAGGAAGAAGAAGAAGAAGAAGAAGAAGAAGATGTAGAAGAAGAAGAAGAAGAAGAAGTGCAACAAAGAGAGAAATAAGAAGAATAAGAAGAATAAGAAGAAGAACATGAAGAAGAAGAAGAAGAAAAAGAGAAACACAAGAAGAAGAAGAAGATGAAGAAGAGGAAGGGAAAGCAGGAGAAGAAGAAGAAGAAGAAGACGATGAAAAAGGATAAGACGAACAAGATGAAGAAGAAGGAGAAGAAGAAGAAGAAGGAGAAAATGAAGAACATAAAGATGAAGAAGAATAATATGAAGAAGAAGAAGGAGAAGGAGAAGAAGAAGAAAAAGAAGAATGAGAAGAAAAAGGACGAGAAGAAGGAGAAAAAGAAGAAGATGAAGAAGAAGAAGAAGAAGTAGAAGAAAAGGCAAAAGAAGAAGATTCAGAAGAAGAGGAGGAAGAAGAAGAAGAAGATGAAAAATTAGTAGAAGAATCAGAAGTAGAAGAATAAGAATAAGTAGAAGAAGAAGAAGAAGATGAAGACGAATAAAAAAAGGATGAAGAGGAAGATGAAGAACGAGAGGAAGAAGAAGAAGAAGAAGTGGAAGAAGAAGAAGAAGAAGAAGAAGAAGATGAAGAAGACGAAGAAGAAGACGAAGTTGAAGAAGAAGAAGAAGAAGTGGAACAATAAGAAGAAGAAGAAGAATAAAAAGAAGAAGAAGAAGAAGAAGAACAAAAAAAGAAGTAGAAGAGGAACAAGAAGAAGATGAAGAAGCAAAAATAAGAAGAAGAAGAAAAAGGCGAGGAAGAAGAAGAAGAAGAAGAAGATGATGATGATGATGAAGAGTAAAGAGAAGAGGAAGAAGAAAAAAAGGAAGAAGAAGACAAAGAAGAAAAAGAAGATGAAGAAAAAGAAGGTGATGAAGGAGAAGAAGACGAAGACGAAGAAGAAGAAGAAGAAGAAGAAGAAGAAGAAGTAGAAGAAGAAGAAGAAGAGGAAAAAGAAGAAGAAGGAGAAAAAGAAAAAGGTGGAGAAGAAGAAAAAGGTAAAGGTGGAGAAGAAGAAGAAGAAGAAGAAAATGAAGAAGAAGATGAAAAGGAAAAATAAAAAGATGAAGAAGAGAAAGAAGAAGAAGAGGAAGAGAAAGGAGAGGAAGAAGAAGAAAAAGAAGAAAAAGAAGAAGAAGAAGAAGTGGAAAAAGAGGTAGAAGAAGAAGAAGATCATGACGAAGAAGACAAAGATGAAGAAGAATAACAAACATAAAAGGAAGATGAAGAAGGCGAAGAAGAAGAAGAAGAAGAAGAAGAAGTTGAAGAAGAAAGGGAAGAAGAATAAGAAGAAGAGGAAGAAGAAAAAGAAGAAGACGAATGAGAAGTAGTAGAAGAAGAAGACGAAAAAGAAGATGAAGAAGTAGCAGAGAAGTAGAATAGGGCAAAGAAGAGGAAGAAGAAGAAGATGATGATGATGATGATGAAGAAGAAGAAGGAGAAGAGAAAGAAGAGGATGATGATGAAAAAAAAGAAAAAAAAGATGTAGAAGAAGAAGAAGAAGAAGAAGAGGAAGAAGTAGATGAAGAAGCTTTAGAAGGAGAAGTAAAAGAAGATGAAGAAGACAAAAAAGAGGAAGACGAAGAAGAAATAGATGAAGAAGTAGAAGGAGATGAAGAAGAAAAATAAGAAGAAGAAGAAGAAGAAGAAAAAGATGAAGAAGTCAGAGGAAATGAAGGAGAAGAAGAAGAAGAAGATGATGATGATGATGATGAAGAAGAAAATGAGGACTTAGAAGAAGAAGAAGAAAAAGAAGAAGAAGATGAAGAAGAAAAACTACAAGAAGTTGATGAAGGAAAGAAGAAGAAGATTACGAAGGAGAAGTCGAAGAAAAAGAAGTGGATGAAGAAGCTAAAAAAGAAGATGAAGTAGAAGTAGAAGAAGAAGTAGAAGAAGAAGAAGAAGTAGTAGAAGAAGTAGTAGAAGAAGAAGATGATGATGATGATTATGATGAATTTTAAGAAGACAAAGAAGAAAAAAAACATTAAGAAGAAGAATTCGAAGAAGACGAACAAGAGGATGAAGAAGAAGAAGAAGAAGAAGAAGAAAAACAATACGAAGAAGACGAACAGGAGCAAGCAGAAGATGAAGAAGCTGAAGAAGAAGAAGAAGAAGTAGAAGGAGAACAAGAAGAAGAAGAAGAAGAAGAAGAAGAAGAAGAAGAAGAAGAAGAAGAAGAAGAAGGAGGGGGTGGAGAAGAAGAAGAAGAGGAAGGAGGAGAAGAAGAAGAAGAAAAAGAAGAAGAAGAAGAAGAAGAAGAAAAAGACAAAGAAGAAGTAGAAGAGGAAGAAGAAGAATTAGATGAAGAAGTAGTAGAAGAAGAAAAAGAAAGAAGAATAAGAAGAATAACATGACCAAGATGATGATGATGGAGAAAAAGATGTAGAAGAAGAAGAAGAAGGTGAAGAAGAAGAAGAAGGAAAAGAAGATGAAGAAGAAGAATATGAAAAAGAAGAAGAAATGTAAGAAGACGAAGATGAAGAACAACAAGATGAAAAAGAATATAAGAAGAAGAAAAAGTTGAACAAAAAGAAGATGAAGAAGTACAAGAAGAAGAAGAAGAAAAAGAAGGAGAAGAAGATGATCAAGAAGAAGAAGAAGAAGAAGAAGAAGAAGAAGAAGAAGAAGTAGAAGAAGAGTAAAAGAAGAAGAAGAAGAAGAGGAAGATGAAGAAAAACAAGAAAAAGATGGCGAAGAAGTAGAAGAGGAAGAAGAAGAAGACCAAGAAGAAGAAGGCGAAGAAGAAGAAGAATAGGAGGAAGAACTAGAAGGCAAAGAAGAAGAGGAAGAAGAAGACGAAGAAGAAGTAGAAGAAGAAGAAGTGAAAGAAGAAGATGTAGTAGATGTTAAAAAAGAAGAAGAAAAAACAAGAAAAAGAATAAGGTGAAGAAGGAGAAGAAGAAGGAGAAGAAAAAGAAATAGAAGAAGAAGAAGGAGAAGAAGTGGAAGTAGAAGGAGAAGAAGGAGAAGAAGAAGAAGAAGAAGAAGAAGATGATGAAGAAGAATAAGAATAAGTAGAAGAAAACAAGGAGAAGAAGAAGGAAAGAAGAAGGAGAAGAAGAAGCAGTAGTGGTAGTAGAAGTAGAAGAAGAAGAAGAAGAAGAATTTGTAGAAGAAGAAGAAGTAGTTGAAGAAGAAGATGATGAAGAAGAAGAAAAAGAAAAGGAATAATAAGAAGAAGAAGACTAACATGAAGAAGTCGAAGAAGAGGAAGAAGAAAAAGAAGAAGAAGAAGAAGATGAAGATGATGAAGAAGTAGACGAAGGAAAAGAAAAAGAAGAGGAAAAGGAGGAAAAGAAGAAGAAGAAGAAGAGGAAGTCAAAGAAGAAGAAGAAGGAGAAGATGAAGAAAAAGGAGAAGAAGAAGAAGGAAAAGAAGAAAATGAAGAAGAAGACGAAGAAGAGGAAGAAGAAGAATAAGAAGAACAAGAAGAAGGAGAAGATGAAGAAGAAGAAAAAGAAGAAGAAGAAGAAGAATAAAAAGCATATGAACCAGAAAAAGATGAAGGCGAAGAAGATAAAGACGAAGAGGAGGAAGAAGAAAAAGAAGTAGAAGTAGAAGAAGAAGAAGGTGAAGAAGAAGAAAGTGAAGAAGAAGAAGAAGTAGAAGGAGAAAAAGAAGAAGAAGAGAACGAAGATGATCAAGAAGAACACGACGAAGAAGAAAAAGAAGATGAAGGTGACGAAGAAGAAAAAGAAGAAGAATAAGAGTGAGAGAGAGAAGAAGAAGATGAAGAAGGCAAAGAAGAAGATGGACGACAAGTAGGACAAGAAGGAGAGGAAGAAGAAGAAGAAGAAGAAGAAAGAAGAAGAAGAAGTAGAAGAAGAAAAGAAGGCAAAGAAGAACAGGAAGAACAAGAGGAACAAGAAAAGGACGAAGAAGAAGAAGAATGGTAAGAAGAAGAGAAAAAGAAAAAGAATAAAAAGATGAAGAGGAAGAAGTAGAAGAAGATGAAGAAGAAGAAGAAGAAGAAGAAGAAGAAGAGGATGAAGAAGAGGAAGAAGAAGAAAAAAAAAGAAAAAGAAGAAGAAGAAGAAGAAGATGGAGATGAAGAAGAAGAAGAGGAGGAAGAAGAAGTAAAAGAAGAAGAAGAGGAAGAAGGCGAAGAAGAAGAAGGAGAAGAAGAAGAAGAAGAAGAAGAAGAAAAAGTAGTAGTAGTAGTAGTAGAAGAAGAAGAAGATGGTGATGATGACGATGATCATGATGGAGAAGAAGAAAAAAATGAAAGTGGAGAAGAAGAAGGAAGTAGGATAAGAAATAGAATAAGAAGAAAAAGCAGGAGAAGAAGAAGAAGAAGAGGAAGAAGGGAAAGAAGAAGAAGAACAAGAAGATGAAGACGAACAAAAAGAGGAGTAATAAGAAGTAGAAGAAGACCAGGAGGAGGATGAAGAAGAAGAAGAAGAAGAGGAAGAAGAAGAAGAAGAAGAAAAAGAAGAAGAAGAAGATGAAGATGTAGAAGAAGATTTGGAAGGAGAAGAAGAAGAACAACAACAACGACAAGAAGAAGAAAAAGAAGAAGAAGA
>JAIUJO010001889.1:85000-100000 GCA_023846275.1 Vanilla planifolia | reverse complement strand
GAAGAGGAAGATGAAGAAAAAGAAGAGACGAAGAAGAAGAAGAAGAGTAAGAAGAGCAAGAAGAGGAATAAGAAGAAGTAGAAGAGGAACAAGTTGAAGAAGAAGAAGAATAAGAAGAATAAGAAGACAAAGAGGAGGAAGAAGAAGAAGAAGAAGAAGAAGAAGAAAAGGAAGAAGAAGATGAAGAAGAAGAAGGTAAAGAAGAAGAAGACAAAGAACATGAAGATGAAGGAGAAGAAGAACAAGAAGAAAAAGAAAAAGAAGATGAAGACGATGAAGAAGTAAAAGAAGAAGAAGACAATGAAGAAGAAGAAGAAGAACAAAAAAAGAGAAACAAGATGGAGAAGGAGCAAAAAGAGAAGAAAAAAAAGAAGAGGAAGAAGAAAAATACAAAGAAGAAGAAGAAGAAGAAGAAGTAAAAGAGGACTAAGAAGAAGAAGAAAAAGAAGACTAAGAAAAAGAAGAAGGAGGAGGAGTAGGAGAAGAAAAGATGAAGAAAAAGAAAGAGAAGAAGGAGAAGGAGAAGAAGAAGAAGAAGAAGATGTAGAAGACGAAGAAGACGATGAAGAAGAAGAAGTAGAAGAAAAAGAAGTAGAAGAAGTAGAAGAAGAGGAAGACGAAGTTGTAAAAGAAGACGAAGAAGAAGAAGAAGAAGATGATGAAGAAGAGAGAAGAAGAAAAAAAGAAGAAGAAAAAGAAGAAGGAGAAGGAGGAGAAGAAGAGGACGAAGAAGAAGAAGAAGAAGGTAATGATGATGAAGTGCAAGAAGAAGAAGAAAAAGAAGATGAAGAAGAAGAAGAAGAAGAAGAAGAAGAGAAATAAAAAGAAAAGGAGAAGAAGAAGAAGAAGAATAAGATGATGAAGAGGTAGAGGAACAACAAGAACAAGAAGTAGAATATAAGTAGTAGAAGAAGAAGAAGATGATGAAGAAGAAGACGAATAAGAAGAAGAAGACAAAGATGAAGAAGAAGAAGAAGAAGAAGATGATGGTGAAGGAGAAGAAGAAGAAGGAGAAGAAGAAGAAGAAGAAGAAGAAGAATAAGAAGTAGTAGTTTAAGAAGAAGATCAAGAAGAAGAAGAATAAGAAGAAGAAGAAAAAGGACAAGAAAAGAAGAAGAAGAGGAAGTGGAAGAAGAAGAGAAGAAGAAGAAGAAGAAAAAGAAGTAAAAGATGTAGATAAAGAGGATGTAGAAGAAGAAGAAGAAAAAAAAGAAAAAGAAGTTTAAAAAGAAGATGATGAAGAAGTAGTCATAATAGTAGTAGTAGTAGAAGAAGAAGAAGAAGACGATGATGATGATGATGTGGATGAAGAAGAAGAAGACAAAAAAAGAAGAAGATGAAGAACAAGTAGAAAAAGAGTAACATGAAGATGATGAAGAAGAAGAAGAAAAAGATGGAAAAGTAGAAGGAGAAGAAGAAGAAAAGGAAGAGGAAGATGAAGAAGAAGGAGAAGGAGAAGTGGGAGGAGAAGAAGAAGAAGGAAAAAGGAGAAAAAGAAGGAGAAGGAGAAGAAGAAGAAGAGGAAGAAAAAGGGGAATAAGTTGAAGAAGAGAAGAAGGAGAATAAGAAGAGGAAGAAGAAGAAGGAAAAGAAGAAGAAGAAAAAGAAGAAGAAGAAGACGAAGAAGGAGGAGGAGGAGGAGAAGAAAAAGAAGATGAAAATGATGACGACAAAGAAGAAGATGATGATGAAGATGATGCAGAAGAACTAGATGAAAAAGTAGAAGTAGAGGAAAAAGAAGAAGATGAACAATAACAAGAAGATGAAGAAGAGGAACAAGTAAAAAAAGATTAAGAAGATGTAGATGAAGAAGAGGGCGAGGAAGAGGAAGAAGAAGAAGAAAAAGAAGAAGAAGAAGCCAAAGAAGAAGAAAATTCAGGAGAAGTAGAAGAACGAGAGAAGGAAGAAGAAGAAGAAGAAGAAGAGGAAAAAGAAGAAGATAAAGAAGAAGAAGAAGAAGAAGAAGAAGAAGAAGAAAATGAAGACGAAGATGATGGAGAAGAAGAAGGAGAAGAAGAGGGAGAAGATGAAGAAAAAGAAGAAGATGAAGAAGAAGAAGACGACAAAGACGAAGACAAAAAAGAAGAAGGCAAAGAAGAAGAAGAAAAAAAAGAAGAAGAACCTGTTGAAAAGGAAGAAGAAGTTGAAGGCGAAGTGGATGAAGAAGAAGAAGAAAACGAAGAAGACGAAGATGAAGAAGAAGAAGGAGAAAAAGAAGATGAACAAGAAGAATTCAATGAAGAAGATGAAGAAGAAGTAGAAGAGCACGAAGAAGAAGAAGAAGAAGAAGAAGGAGGAGGAGGGGAAGAAAAAGAAGAAGAAGAAGAAGAAGAAGAAGAAGAAGATGAAGGAGGAGAACGTAAACAAGAAGAAGAATGACAAGAAGAAGAAGAAGAAGAAGAAGAAGAAGAATAAGAAAGAGGTGAAGAGAAAGAACAAGTAAAAAAGAATAAGAATAAGAAGAAGATCAAGAAGATGAAAAAGAAGAAGAAGAAGAAGAAGAAGATGTAGAAGAAGAAGAAGATGATGAAGTAGAAGAAGAAGAAAAAGATGAATAACAAGATGAAGATGAAGATGAAGTAGTAGAAGAAGAAGAAAAAGAAGAGGTGGTAGAAGAAGAAGAAGAAGATAAAGAAGACGAAAAAGATGAAGAAGAAGAAGAAGAAGAAGAAGAAGAAGAAGGAGAAGAAGAAGAAGAAGAAGATAAAGAAGACGAAAAAGATGAAGAAGAAGAAGAAGAAGAAGAAGAAGAAGAAGGAGAAGAAGAAGAAGAAGAAGAAGAATAAGAAGAAGTCAATGTAGAAGGAGAAGAAGAAGTGATGAAGAAGAAAAAGAATTAAAAGAAGAAGAAGAAGAAAAAGGTGCAGAAGAAGAGGAAGAAGACGAAGAAGAAGAGGAATAAGAAGATGAGGAAAAAGAAGAAGAAGAAGACGAAGAAGAAGGTGAAAGAGGAGGAGGAGGAGGAGGAGAAGAAGTATGAGAAGAAGAAGAAGACAAAGAATAATAAGAGAAACAAGAGGACGAAGAAGATGAAGAAGAAGTAGAAGAAATGAAGAAGAAGAAGATGAAGAAGAAGCGGTAGAAGAAGAAGAAGATGAAGAAGAAGAAGAAGAAGAATATGGAAAAAAATAGGAGGGAGAACAAGAAGAAGAAGACAAAAAATAAAAGAAGAAAAAGAAGACGAACAAGAATAAGAAGAAGAAGAAAAAAAAGAAGTAGGAGAAGAAGTAGATGAAGAAGGAGAGGAAGAAGAAGAAGGGGAAGAAGAAGAAACTGAAGAAAAAATAGAATAAGAAGAAAAAGAAGAAGAAGACGAATAAGAAGAAGAAGAAGATTATGTAGAAGAAGAACTAGTAGTAGTAGTACAAGTAGAAGAAGAAGAAGGCAAAAAAGAAGAAGAAGGCAAAAAAGAAGAAGAAGAATAAGAAGAAGATGATGTAGAGGAAAAAGAAGAAGAAAAGGAAGAAAAAGAAGAAAGAGGAGAATACAGAGAAGGAGAAGAAGAAGAAGAAGAAGAAGAAGGAGAAGAAGAAGAAGAAGTAGGAGAAGAAGAAGAAGATGAAGAAGAATAAAAATAAGAATAAGTAGAAGAAGATGGAGATGGAGAAGAATAAGAAAGAGAATAATAATAAGAAGAAGAAGAAGAACAAGAAGAAGAAGAAAGAGAAGAAGAGGAAGAAGTAGAATAAGATGATGATGAAGAAGAAGAATCAGAAGAAGAAGAAGGAGAAGTACAAGAAGAAGAATTAGAAGAAGAAGAAGAGGAAGAGGAAGAGGAAGAAGAATTCATTAAAGAAGAAGAAGAAGAAGAATAATAGTAAGACGAGGAAGAAGAAGACGAAGAAGAAAAAGATGATGAATAAGGAGACAAGGAAGAAGAAGAATAAGAAGAATGAAGAGAAAGAAGAAGAAGACAAAGAAGAAGAAGAAGAAGGGGAAGAAGAAGTAGAAGATGAACAAGAAGGGGTAGAAGAAGGAGAAGAATAAGAAGAAGATGTAGAAGAAGATGACGACGAAGACATTGAAGAACGAGAAAGAGGATAAGAGGAGGGAGAAGAAGAAGAACAAGAAGAAGAGGAAAAAGAAGAAGTAGAAGTTGGTGATGAAGAATAAGAAGAATGATAATAAGAAGAAGAAGAATAAGAAGAAGAAAAAGAAAAAGAAGAAAAAGTTGAAGAATAATACAAAGAAGAAGAAGAGCAAGAAGAAAAAGAAGGAGAAGAGGAAGATGGTGAAGAAGAAGATGAAAGACAAGAAGAAGAAAAAGAAGAACAAAGAGAAGCAGGAGAGGAAGAAGGAGAAGAAGAAGAATAAGAAAAAGAACAAGGAGGAGGAGGAGAAGAAGAAGAAGAAGAAGAAGAAGAAAAAGGAGGAGAAGAAGAAGAAGAGGAAGAAGAAGAAGAAGAAGAAAGAATAAAAGAAGAGGCGCAAGTGGAAGAAGAAGAAGATAAAGATGAATAAACAGTCGACGAGGAAGAAGAAGAAGGACAAGAGGAAGTAGAAGAAGTTGAAGCAGTAAAAGAGGAGGAAGAAGAAGAACTTGTAGAAGCAAATGAAGAAGAAGAAGAAGAAGAAAAAGAAGAACTAGATGAAGAAGAAGACTAAGACAAAGAAGAGGAAGAAAAAGAAAAACAAGAAAAAGAGGATGAAGAAGAATCAGTTAGAGAAGAAGTCGAAGAAGAACAAGAAGAAGATGATGAAGAAGAAAAAGCAAAAGAAGAACAAAAGGAAGAAGGGAAAAAGGAGGCAAAGAAGAAGAAGACAAAGAAGATGATGACGAAGAAGAAGAAGAAGATGATGAAGACGAAGAAGAAGATGAAGAAGAAAATTAAGAAGAAAATCATGAAAAAGTGTAAAAAAAAGAAGTGGAAGAAGAAGAAAAAGAAGAAGAACAAGAAGAAGAAGAATACATAGAAGAAGAAGAAGAAGAAGAAGACAATGAGACCGAAGAAGGCTTAGAAGATGAAGAAGAAGTAGATGAAGAAGAAGAAGAAGAAGAAAAAGAAAAAGAGGATAAAGTAGAAGAGGAAGTAGTAGAAGCAGTAGAAGAAGAAGAATAAGAGGACAACGAAGAAAAAGAAGTAGTTAAAGAAGAAGAAAAAGAAGAAGATGTTGATGATGATGAAGAAGAAGAGGAAGAATAAGAATAAAAAGAAGAAGAAGAAGAAGAAGAAAAAGAAGAAGAATAATAATAAGAATAATAATAAGAAGAAGAAGAGGAAGAAGGAGAATGAGAAGGACAGGAAGAAGAAGAAGAAGAAGAGGAAGAAGAAGAAGAAGAGCAAGAAAAAGAAGAAAAAAAGAAGTAAGAGGAGAAGACGAACAAGAAGAAGAATGAGAATAAGAAGAAGAAGAAGAAGAAAAACATGAGGAAGAAGTGGAAGAAGAAGAAGTAGCGAAAGAAGAAAAACAAGAAAAACAAAAAGAAAAAGAAGACAGAAAAGAAGAAGAAGAAGAAGAAGAAGAAGATGGAGAAGAAGAAGAAGAATAATAAAAAGAGGAAGAAGATGATGAAGATGAAGAAGAAGAAGAAGAAGAAGGAGAAGATAAAGAAGAAGGCAAAGAAGATGAAGAAGATGAAGAAGAAATAGAAGAAATATAAGAAAAAGATGAAGAAGAAGAAGAAGAAGAAGAAGAAGAGAAGAAAAGAAGAAGAGGAAGACGAAGAAGATGAGATGAAGAAGAAGAAGAAGAAGAAGAAGAAGGAAAAGGAGGAGGAGAAGAAGAAGATGAAGAAAAAGAAGAGGAAGAAAGAAAAGCAGAGAAAGAAAAAGATGATGAAGAAGAAGAATAATAAGAACAAGGAGAACAAGAGAAGAAGAAGGACAAGAAGAAGAAAATGAAGTAGAAGAAGAAGATGATGATGATGATGATGATGATCAAGAAGAAGAAGAAAGGGAAGAAGAAGAAGAAGAGGAAGAGGAAGAAGAAGAAGAAAAATAAAAAGAAGAACAAGAAGAAAAAGAAGAAGAAGAAGAAGAAGAATAAGAAGGAGAACAAAAAGAACAAGAAGAAGGAAAAAAGGAAGGAGAAGGAGAAGATGATGATGATGATCAAGAAGAAGAAGAAGAAGATGATGAAGAAGAAGATGAAGACGAAGAAGAAGAAGAAGAAAAAGAAAAAGTAGAAGAAGAAGAAGAAGAAGAAGAAGAAGAAAATGGCTCAGGAGGAGGAGGAGAAGAAAAAGAACGAGAAGAAGAAGGAGAAGAACAAGCATAAGAAGAAGGCGTTAATGTTGAAGAAGTAGAAGAAGAAGATGAAGAAGAAGATGATGGTGAAGAAGAAGAACAAGACAAAGAAGAAGAAGAAGAGACGAAGAAGAACAAGATGACAAAGAAGAATAGGAAGAAGAAGAAGAAGAAGAAGAAGAAGACGAAGAAGGAAACAATGGAGAAGAAGAAGAAGAACATGAAGAAGAAGAAGAAGACAAAGAAGTTCAGAAGAAGAAGAAGAAGAAGGAGCAAAAGAAGGAGAAGAAAAAGAAGAGGACGAAGAAGAAGAAGAGGAAGAAGTAAAAGAAGGAGAAGAAGGGCAAGATAAAAAAGAAGAAGAAGAAGAAGAAGAAGAAGAATAAGAAGAAGGAAAAGAATAGTAAGAAGGAGAACAAAAATAAAAAGAAGAAGAAGAAGAAGAAAATGAAGGAGAAGAAAAAGTTGATGATGATGATCAAGTAGAAGAAGAAGAGGAAGAAGAAGAAGAAGATGAATAAGAAGAACAAGAACAAGAAGAAGAACAAGAAGAAGAAGAAGAATAAGAAGATGAACAAGAAGAAGAAGAAGCAAAAGAAGAGGAAGAAGCAGAAGAAAAAGAAGTAGACGACAATGAAAAGAAGAAGAAGAAGAAGATGAAAAAGATTAAGAAGAAAAGAAGAAGAAGGAGAAGAAGAAGAACAAGAAGAAGAGGAAGGAGAAGCAAAAGAAGAAGAAGAAGAAGAAGATGATGAAGAAGAAGAAGAAAGAGGAGAAGAAAAATAAGGAGAAGAAGTAGTTGTAGAAGAAAAAGTAGTAGAAGAAGAAGTAGAGAAGGAAATTGAAGAAGAAGAAGAAGAAGAATAAGAAGAAGAGGAAGAAAAGGAAGAGGAAGAAGAATAAGAAGAAGAAGAGAAAGAAGAAGAAGATGAAGACTTATAAGAAGTGGACAAAGAAGGGGAAGAAGAAGAAGAGGAAGAATAAGAAGAAAAAGAAGAAGTAGAGGAAGAAGTAGTAGTAGAAGAAGAAGAAGTAGTAGAAGAAGTAGAAGAAGAAGATGAAGAAGAAGTGAAAGAAGAAGAAGAAGAAGAAGAAGAGGAAGAAGGAGAAGAAGATGAAGAAGACGAAGAAGATGAAGAAGAAGAAGAAGTAGAAGACAAACAGGAAGAAGAAGAAGATGAAAAAGACGAAGAAGAGGAATAAGAAATGGAAGAAAAAGAAGAGGAAGTGGAGAAGAAGAAGAGGAAGAAGTGGAAAAAGAAGAAGGCAAAGAAAAAGAAGAGTGACCAAGAAGAAAAAGTGGTAGAAGAAAATGAAGAAGAGAAAGAAGAAGAAGAAGACCAAGAAGAGGATGAAGAAGAAGATGAAGATTAAGAAGACGAAGAAACTGTAGAAGAATAAGAAGAAGAAGAAGAGATGAACAAGAAGAAATGAAAGAAGAGGAAGAGCATCAAGAGGAAGAAGAAGAAAATGAAGAAGAAGAAGAAGAAGAAGACAGAGAAGACGAAGGACAAGAAGAAGAAAATGTAGAAGAAGAAGAAGATGATGATGATGATGATGATGATGATCAAGAAGTAGAAGAAAGGGAAGAAGAAGAAGAAGAAGAAGAGGAAGAAGAAGAAGAAGAACAAGAAGATGAACAAGAAGAAGAAGAAGAAGAAGAAGAAGAAGAAAAAGAAGGAGAACAAAAAGAACAAGAAGAAGATGGAAAAAATGAAGGAGAAGAAGAAGATGATGATGATGATCAAGAAGAAGAAGAAGAAGAAGAAGAAGAAGGAGAAGGAGAAGGAGAAGGAGAAGGAGAAGGAGAAGAAGATAATGAAGAAGAACAAGAAGAAGAAGAAGAAGATGATGATGATGAGGAAGAAGATAATGAAGAAGAACAAGAAGAAGAAGAAAAAGAAAAAGTGGAAGAAGAAGAAGAAGAAGAAGAAGAAGAAGAAGAAAATGGCTGAGGAGGGGGAGAAGAAGAAGAAGAACAAGAAGAAGAACGGGAAGAAGAAGAAGTAGAAGGTGAAGAACAAGAAAAAGAAGAAGATGTCGATGTTGAAGAAGTAGAAGAAGAAGATTAAGAAGCAGATGTTGGTGAAGAAGAAGAACAAGTCTAAGAAAAAGAGGAAGAGAAGAAGAAGAAGAAGATGACAAAGAAGAATAGGAAGAAGAAGAAGTAGAAGAAGATGAAGAAGGAAACGAAGAAGAAGAAGAAGAAGAAGAAGAAGACAAAGAAGTTGAGAAGAAGAAGAAGAAGAAGAAGGAAAAGAAGGAGAAGAAACAAAAGAGGACGAAGAAGAAGAAGTTGAAGAAGTAAATGATGGAGAAGAAGAAGAAGATAAAAAAGAAGAAAAAGAAGAATAAGAAGAAGGAGAAGAATAGTAAGAAGGAGAACAAAAAGAAGAAGAAGAAGAAGAAGAAGAAGAAGAAGAAGAAAATGAAAGAAAAGAAAAAGATGATGATGATGATCAAGAAGAAAAAGAAGAGGAAGAAGAAGAATAATAATAGTAAGAAGAAGATGAACAAGAAGAACAAGTAAAAGAATAAGAACAAGAAGAACAAGAAGAATAAGAAGATGAACAAGAAGAAGAAGAAGAAAAAGAAGAAGAAGAAGCAGAAGAAAAAGTAGACGACGATGAAAAGAAGAAGAAGAAGAAGAAGATGAAAAAGAATAAGAAGAAAAGTAGAAGAAGGAGAAGAAGAAGAAGAAGAAGAAGAAGAAGAGGAAGGAGAAGCAAAAGAAGAAGAAAAAGAAGAAGAAGAAGAAGATGATGATGATGATGAAGAAGAAGAAGAAAAGGAAAAAGGAGAAGAAGAAAGAGGAGAAGAAAAATAAGGAGAAGAAGAAGTAGTTTTAGAAGAAAAAGTAGTAGAAGAAGAAGAAGAAGTAGAAGAAGAAATAGAAGAAGAAGAAGAAGAAGAAGAAGAAGAAGAAGAATAAGAAGAGGAAGAGGGAGAAGAAGAAGAAGAGGAAGAAGAATAAGAAGAAGAAGAAGAGAAAGAAGAAGAAGACTAATAAGAAGTGGACAAAGAAGGAGAAGAAGAAGAAGAGGAAGAATAAGAAGAAAAAGAAGAAGAAGATGATGAAGTAGAAGAAGAAGAAGAAGAAGAAGAAGAAGAAGAAGTAGTAGAAGAAGTAGAAGAAAAAGATGAAGAAGAAGAAGAAGAAGAAGAAGGAGAAGAAGTTGAAGAAGACAAATAAGACGAAGAAGAAGAAGAAGAAGAAGAAGAAGAAGATAAATAGGAAGAAGAAGAAGAAGAAAAGGACGAAGAAGAAGAATAAGAAATGAAAGAAAAAGAAGAGGAACTGGAGAAGGAGAAGAGGAAGAAGAAGTTGAAAAAGAAGAAGGCGAAGAAAAAGAAGAAGTGACCAAAAAGAAGAGGACGAAGAAGAGGAGGAAGAAGAAAATGAAGAAGAGGAAGAAGAAGAAGACCAAGAAGAGGATGAAGAAGAAGATAAAGAAGATTAAGAAGAAGAAGAAGCGGAAGAAGAATAAGAATAAGAAGAAGAGATGAATAAGAAGAAATGATAAAAGAGGAAGAGCATGAAGAGGAAATAGAAGAAAATGAAGAAGAAGAAGAAGAAGATAGAGAAGAAGAAGAAGAAGAAGAGGACGAAGAAGAAGAAGAACAAGAACAACACGAAGAAGCTATAGAGGTGAAACGAAGAAGAAAAAGTGGAAGAAGAAGAAGAGAAACAAGAAGATGATTAAGAAGAGGAAGAGGAAGATTATGATGATGAAGAAGATGAAGAAGAAGAAGAAAGAAGAATAAGAAGAAGAAGAAGAAGACCAAGAGGAGGAAAAAGTAGAAAAGTAGAAGAAAGAGAAGTGGAAGAGGAAGGGGAAGAAGGACACAAAGAAAAAGAAGACGAAGAAAGAGAAGAAGAAGAAGAAGTAGAAGAAGAAGAAGATGATGATGATGATGATGAAGATGATGAAGAAAAAGATGATGATGGAAAATAAAAGATGAAGAAGAAGAAGAAAAGGAAGAAGACGAATAAGAAGAAGAAGAAGATGATGATGATTAAGATGAAGAAGAAGAAGAAGAAGAAGGAGAAGAAGAAGAAGAAGGAGGAGAAGAAGAAGAAGAAGAAGTTGATGAACAAGAAAAAAAATAGAAGAAGAAGACAAAAAAGAAGAAGGTGAAGAAGAAGAAGAAGAAGAAGAAGAAGAAGAAGAAGAAGAGGAAAGAGAAGAAGAAGAAGGCGAAGGGAAAGAATACTAAGAATAACGAAAAGAAGAAGAAGATAAAGAAGAGTAAGACAAAGAAGAAGAAGAAGAAGTAGAAGAAGAAGAAGATAAAGAAGAAGAAGAACAGGAAGAGAAAAAAGAGGAAGAAGAAGAGGAAGAAGTAGAAGAAAAGGTAGAAGAAAGAGAAGTACAAGAAGAAGAAGAAGATGATGATCATGATTAAGAAGAAGTGACGAAGAAGAAGAAGACGAAGAAGAGGAAGAAAAAGAAGAAAAAGATGAAGAAGAGGAAGAGGAAGTTGAAGAAGAAGTGGATGAAGAAGAATATGAAGAAGAAGATGAAGAAAAAGAAGTAGAAGAAGATGGAGAATGAGAATAAGAAGAAAGAGAAGAAAATGAATGGGAAGAAGAAGAAGAAGTATAAGGAGAAGAAGAAAAAGAAGAAGAAGAAGAAGAACAAAAGAAAAAGGAAGAAGAAGAAAACAAAGAAGAAGAAGAAGAAGTAGAAGAGGAAGAAAAAAAGAAGAGCAGCAAGAAGAAGAAGAAGAAGAAGAACAAGAAGATAATGGAGAAGAAGAAGAAGAAGAGAAAAACCATGAAGAAGAAGATGAAAAAGAAGGAGATAAAAAAGAAGATGGAGAAGAAGAAGAAGAAGAAGATGAAGATGGAGAAGAAGAAGAGAAGAAGAAGTAGTGGGAGAAGATTTAGAAGAAGAAGATAAAGACAATAAAGAAGAAGAACAAAAATATGAAGGTTAAGAAGAAGAAGAAGAAGAAGAAGAATAAGAAGAAGAAGAGATGAGCAAGAAGAAAATGAAGAAGAGGTAGAGCATGAAGTGGAGGAAGAAGAAAATGAAGAAGAAGAAGAAGTAGTAGTAGTAGAAGAAGAAGAAGAATATGAAGAGTAAGAAAAAGAAGTAAATGGAGAAGAAGAAGAAGACGATAATGATGAAGGAGAAGAAGAAGAAGAAGGAGAAGAAGAAGAGGAAGAAGAAGAAGAATAAGAAGAAGAAGAAGAAGATGACAAAGAAGAATAAGAATGTAGTGAAGAAGAAGAGAATGAAGAAAAAGGAGGAGGAGGAGGAGGAGGAGAAGAAGAACATGGAGAAGAAGAAGAGGAAGAAGAAGAAGAAGAAGAAGAAGAATATGAAGAAGGAGAAGAAAAAGAAGAAGATGATGATGATGAAAAAGAAGAAGATTATGATGAAGAAGAAGAAGTAAAGAAAAAGAAGAAGAAGAAGGAGAAGAAAATGAAGAAGAAGATGAAGAAGAATAAGACGAAGAAGATGAAGGTGGAAGAGGAGAGAAGAAGATGAAAAAGAATGAAAAGGATAGGGGAAGAAGTTGAAGAAGAGGAAGAAGAAAAAGAAGAAGTAGAAGAATAAAAAAAGGAAGAAGATGACGTTGAAGAAGAACAAAAACTACAAGAAGAAGAAGAAGAAGAAGATGATGATGTTGATGGTGATGAAGAAGAAAAATAAAAAGAAGAAGAGACAAAGAAGAACAAGACGAAAAAGAAGAATAGGATTAAGAAGAAGAAGACGACGAAGAAGGAGACGAAGAAGAAGAAGAACAAGAAGAAGAAGAAGACGAAGAAGGAGGAGAAGAAGAAGAAGATGAAGGAGGCAAAGAAGAAGTAGGAGTAGTAGAAGAAGAAGAAGAAGAAGAAAACAATGAAGAAGAAGAAGTAAAAGTAGTAGAAGAAGAAGATGAAGAAGAAGAAGAAGAAGAAGAAGAAGAAGAAGAAGGAGAGAAAGAAGAAAAATTAGCAGAAGAAGGGGAAGGCAAAGAAGAAGAAGAAGAAGAAGAAAAAGAAAAAGGAGGAAAAGAAGAAGAAGGAGAAGAGAGAGAAGGGGAATGAGAATAAGGAGTAGAAGGTGAAGAAGAAGAAGAGGAATAATAATAAGAAGAAGAAGACAAAGAATAAGAGGAAGAAGAAAAAAAAGTAGGAGGAGGAGGAGGATAAGAAGAACAAGAAGAAGAAGAAGAAGATGACAAAGAAGAAGAAGAAGATGACAAAGAAGAAGAAGAAGAAGAAGGACAAAGAGGAGAACACGAAGAAGATGAAAAGGAAGGAGTAAAAGAAGGAGAAGAAGAAGAAGAAGAAGAAGAAAAGAAAAAGGAAAAGGAGGAGAAGAAAAAGAAGGAGAAGAAGAAGAGCATGAAGAGGACGGAGAAGAAGAAGAAACAAAAGAAGGAGAAGTAGAAGGAGAAGAAGAAGAAGAAGAAGAAGACAAAGAAGAAGAAGAAGAAGACAAAAAAGAAGAACTAGTAGTAGAAGAAGAAGAAGTAGAAGACGAAGAAGAAGAGCACGAAGAAGAAGGGGAAGGAGAAGAAGAAGATGATGAAGAAGAAAAAGAAGAAGAAAAGGAAGAAGCATTAGAAGAAAAAGAAGAAGAAGAAGATGGCAAAGTAGAAGAAGATGAAGAAAAAGAAGAGGAAGAAGAAGAAGACGAAGAAGAACATTAAGATGGAAAAGAAGAAGAAGAATTAGAAGAAGAAGAAGAAGAGGAAAAAAACAAAGAAGAAGAAGATGGCAAAGTAGAAGAAGACGAAAAAGAAGAGGAAGAAGAAGAAGACAAAGAAGAATATGAAGATGGAAAAGAAGAAGGAGAAGTAGAGGAAGAAGACGAAGAAGAAAAAGAACAAAAAGTGGAAGAAGATGATGATGATGAAGAAGAAACAGAAGAAAAGAAAGAAGAGGAAGAACATGAAGAGGAGGAAGAAGAAGAAGACGAGGAAGGAGATGACAAAGAAGAAGAACTAGAAGAATAAGAAGAAAAAAACTAAGATGAAGAAGGAGAAGTAGAAGAAGAAGAAGAAGAAGAAGATGATGAAGAGGAAGAAGTAGAAAATGTAGAAAAGGAAGAGGATAACGAGGAAGATGAAGGCAAAGAACAAGAAGAAGAAGTAGAAGAAGAAGAAAAAGGAGAAGAAGAAGAATAAGAAGGAGAAGGAGAAGAAGTAAAAGGAGAAGGAGAAGGAGAAGAAGAAGAAGAAGAAGAAGAACATCAGGAAGAAGAAAAAGACAAAGAAGAATAAGAAGAAGACGAAGAAGTAGAAGAAGAAGAAGGCGAAGATGAAGAAGAAGAAGAAGAAGAAGGAGAAGAACAAGTAGAAGAAAAAGAATAAGAAGAAGACGAAAAAGTAGAACATGAAGAAAGAAGAAGAAGAAGAAGAAGAAAAAGAAGTAGAAGAAGAATAGGAAGAGGAAGAATAAAAAGAAGAAGAAGAAGAAGAACAAAAAGAAGAAGAAGAAGAACAAAAAGAAGAAGAAGAAGAATAAGAAGTAGTAGTAGAAGAAGAAGAAGAAGGAGAAGTTGAATAAGAACTGGAAGAGGAAGAAGAAAATGAAAGAGGAAGGAGATGAGCAAGAAGAAGAAGAAGAAGACAAAGAAGATAAAGAATAAGAAGATGAGAAGAAGAAGAAGAATAGAAGAAGAGGAATAAGAAGAAGAAGATGGAAAAGAATGAGAAGAAGAAGAAGAAGAAGAAGAAGACGAAGAAGATGACGAAGAAGAAGAAGAAGAAGAAATAGAAGAATAAGAAGAAGGAGAAGAAAAACCGGAAGAGGAAGAAGATGAAGAAGAAGATGGAGAAGAAGAAGATTATGAAGAAGAAGAAGAACAAGAAGAGATAAAGAAAAAGAAGACGAAGAAGTGGTAAAAGAAGAACTAGAAGAAGAAGAAGGAGGAGAAGATGAATAGGACAAAGAAGAAGAGGAAGATGAAAAAGAAAAAGAAGAAGAAAAAGAACAAGGAAAAGAAGTAGAAGAACTAGAAGAGGAAGAAGAAGAAGAAGAAGAAGCAGGGGACGATGATGAAGAAGAAGAAGAATAATAAGAAGAAGAAAGAGAAGAAAAAAAAGAAGAGGAAGAAGATGAAGAAGATAATGGAGACGAAGAAGATTATGAAGAAGAAGAAGAAGAAGAGATGAAGAAAATGAAGACGAAGAAGAGGTAGGTGAAGAAGAAGAAGAAGAAGAAGAAGACAAAAAAATAAGAGGAAGATTAAAAAGAAAAAGAAGAAGAAGAAGGTGAAGAAGAAGTGGAAGTGGTTGAATAACATGAAGAAGACTAAGAAGAAGAAGAAGAAGGAGAAGAATAAGAAGAAGAGTAAGAAGAAGAAGAAGAAGAAGAAGAACAAGTAGAAGGAGGAGGAGGAGGAGAAGAAGAAGGAGGGGAAGAGAAGAAGAAGAAGAAGAAGAAAAGAAAGAATAAGATGAAGAAGAAGAAGAAGATGGAGAAGAAGAAGAATAAGATGAGGAAGAGGAAGAAGAAGTAGAAGAGGAAGAAGTAGTAGAAGAAGAAGAAGAAGAAAACAAAGAAGAAAAAGAAGAAGGAAAGGATGATGAATAGGAATAAAAAGAAGTGGAAGAAGAAGAAGAATAAGCAGAAGAGAAAGAAGAAGCATAAATAGAAGAAGAAGAAGAAGATGAAGAAGAAGAGACGCAGAAATAGAAGTAGAAGACGAAGGAGAAAAGAAGAAGATGAAGAAGAGGAAGAAGCAAAAGAAGAAGAAGAAGATGATGAAGAAGATGAAGAAGAAGAAGGAGAAGAAGAAGAAGAAGAAGTGGAAGAAGAAGAAGAATAAGAAGACGAAGAAGAAGAAGAAGAAGAAGAAGAAGAAGA
>JAIUJO010001889.1:80000-82500 GCA_023846275.1 Vanilla planifolia | reverse complement strand
AGAAGTAAAAGGACAAGAAGAATAAAAAGAACAAGAAGAAAGAGGAGGAGGTGGAGGAGGACGAGAAGAAGAAGAAGAAGAATAGGAAGAATAAAATGTAGAAGAAGAATAAAAAGAAGAATAAGAAGAAGAAGAAGAAGAAAAAGAAAATGAAGATGAAGAAGAAGAAGAAGAAGAAGAAGAAGGAGGTGGAGGAGAACAAGAAAAAGAAGAAGATGATGAAGAAGAAATAGTAAAAGAAGAAGAAGAAGAAGAAGAAGAAGAAATAGAAAAAGAAGAAGAAGAAGAAGAAGAAGAGGAATAAATGAAAGAAGTAAAAGATGGAGAAGAAGAAAAAGAAGAAGAAGAAGAAGAAGAAGAAGAAGAAGGAGAGGAACAAGAAGTGGAAGAAGGAGAAGAAGAAAACGAAGAAGAAGAAGAAGAAGGAAAGGAAGAAGGAGAAGCGGAATAGTATGAAGAGGAGAAACAAAAAGAGGAATAGGAAGAAGAACAAGACAAAGAAGAACAAGAAAAATAAGAAGAAAATGTAGAAGAAGAACAAGAGGAAGAAGAAGAAGAAGAAGAAGAAGAAGAAGATGATGATGATGAAGAATAATAAGAAGGAGAAAGAAGTAGGATAAGAAGAAGAAGTAGAAGAAGGAGATGTAGAAAAAGAAGAATAAGAAGAAGATGAAATTCAAGAAGAAGAAGAAGAAGAAGAAAAAGAAGAAGATGTAAGAGATGGAGAAGAAGAGGAAGAAGAAAAGAAGGAGAGGAAGAAGGAGAAGAAGGAGAAGAAGAAGGAGGGGAAGAAGTAGAAGAAGAAGAAGATGATGATGAAGAAGAAGTATTAGAAGCAAAAAAAGCAGAAGAAGAAGAAGAAGAAGAAGAAGAAGAAGAAGAAGATGATGATGGTGATGATGAAGAACATGAAGAAGAAGAGGAATTGAAAGAAGAAGAAGAAGAAGAAGTAGTAGTAATAGAAGAAGAAGAAGAAAAAGAAGAAACAATAAGAAGAAGAAGAACAAGAAGGAGGAGTAGGAGAAGAAGTAGTAGTAATAGAAGAAGAAGAAGAAAAAGAAGAAATAATAAGAAGGAGAAGAACAAGAAGGAGGAGTAGGAGAAGAAGAAGAAGAAGAAGAAGAAGGGGATGATGAAGAAAGAGAAGAAGAAGATGAATAAGAAGAAGAAGAATTAGAAGAACTAGAGGAAGATGAAGCAGAAGAAGAAGAAGAAGAAGAGGAGGAGAAGAAACAAGAAGAAGAAGAATATGAAGAAGAAGAAAAAGATGATGAAGAAGAAGAAGATCATGATGATGAAGCAGAAGTAGAAGAAGAAGAATAAGAAGAAAAAGTAGAAAGGGAAGCAGAAGAAAAAGTACAAGAAGAAGAAGAAAAAGTAGTAGAAGAAGAAGAAGAATACGAAGAAGAAGAAGAAGAAAATGACGATGAAGAAGAAGAAGAAGAGGAAGACGAAGTAGAAGAAGAAGAACATGAGATTGGAGAAGAAGATAGAGACGTGGGAGAAGAACAAGAAGAAGAAGAAGAAGAAGAAGAAGAAGAAGAAGAAGAAGAAGAAGAAAATGAAGGAGAAGAAGAAGAAGAAGAGGAAGAAGAAGTAGAAGAGAAAAAAAAGAAGTAGAAGGAGAAGAAAGAGAAGTAGAAGAAGAAGAAGGAGAAGAAGAAGAAGAAGGAGAAGAAGAAGAACAATCCGAAGAAAAAGAAGGACAAAATTGAAGATAAAGAAGAAGAAGACGATGATGAAGAAGATGAAGACAAAGAAGAGGAAGGGAAAGAAGATCACGAAGAAGAAGTTGAAGAAGAAGAAGAAGAAGGCAAAGAAGATGAAGAACATGAAGTCAAAGAAGAAGAAGAAGAAGAAGAAGGAGAAGAAGAAGAAGAGGAAGAAGAAGTAGAAGAAGAAGAACAAGAAGAAGTAGTAGTAGTAGAAGAGGAAGAAGAAAAAGAAGAAGAAGAAGAAGATGATGATGAGGAAGAAAAACAATTAGAGGAAGAAGGAGTAGAAGAAGTAGGAGAAGAAAAAGATGAAGGAGGAGAAGAAGAGAAAGAAGAAGAATATGAGGAAGTAGAAGAAAGAGAAGAAGAAGAAGGAGAAGAAGGAGAAGAAGAAAAAGAAGATAATGATGAGGAAGAAGAAGAAATAAAAGAAGAAGAAGACGAAGAAGAAGTAGAAGATGAATAAGATGAAGAAAAAGAAGAAGAAGAAGAAGAATATTAAGAAGAAGAAGAAGAATATTAAGAAGAAGAAGAAGAAGAAGAAGAAGAAGAAGATGAAGAAGAAGTAGAAAAAGAAGAAGATAAGAAAAAGAAGAAGGTGAAGTTAAAAAAGACTAATAGAAAAAAAGAAGAACAAAAAAAAACGAAGAAGAAGACAAAGAAGAAAAAGAAGCAGAAAAAGTAGATGATGATAAAGAAGAAGAAGAACAAGAAGGAGAAGGTGATGATGATGATGATGATAAAGAAGAAGGAGGAGGAGACGAAGAGGAAGATGTAGAAGAAGA
>JAIUJO010001889.1:70000-75000 GCA_023846275.1 Vanilla planifolia | reverse complement strand
AAGATAAAGAAAAAGAAATAAAAGAAGAAGAAGAAGAAGAACAAGAAGAAGGAGAAGAAGTAGAGGAAGAAGAAGAAGAAGAAGAAGAAGAAGAAGCAGAAGAAGAAGGAGAAGAAGAAGAAGAAGGAGAAGAAGAAAAAGAAGAAGACGAAGAAGAAGAAGAAGAAGAAGAAGAAGAAGAAGAGGAAGAAGAAGAAGAAGAGGAAGAAGAAGAAGAAGAAGAAGAAGAAGAAGAAGAAGAAGAAGAAGAAGAGGGAGAAGAAGTGGAGGAGAATTAGATGTCGACTAGTAAGAAGAGGATAAAGAAGAAAAGAAAGAGCAAGAAGAGGAAGAAGAAGAAGTTGAAGAAGAAGAAGAGGAAGAAGAAGCAAAAGAAGAAGGAGAAGAACAAGATAAGGAAGGGAAAGAATAGGAAAATGAAGAAGAAGAGGAAGAAGAAGAAGATGATGAAGAAGAAGAAAAAGAGGTGAAGAAGAAGAACATGACAAAGAAGAAGAAGTAGAAGAAGAAGAAGACGAAAATGAAGATGAAGAAGAAGAAGAAGAAGAAGAGGAAGAAGAAGAAGAAGAAAAATAAGAAGATTAAAAAGAAGAAAAAGAACAACAACAAGAAGAAGAAGATGGAGGAAGAGGAGAAGAAGAAGAAGAAGAAGTAGAAGAAGAAGAAGTAAAAGAAGAAGAAGATGACGAAAAAGAAGAAAAAGAAAAACAAGAAGGTGAACACGAAGAAGAAGAGGAGGAGGAGGAGGAGGAAGAAGAAGAAGTAGAAGAAGAAGAAGATAAAGAAAAATAAATAGAAGAAGAAGAAGAAGAAGAAGAAGGAGAAGGAGAAGAAGTAGAAGAAGAAGAAGAAGATGATGATGATGATGATAAACAAGAAGAAGAAGAAGACGACGAAGAAGAAGATGAAGAAGACGAAGAAGAAGAAGGCAAAGAATATGAAGATGAAGAAGAAGCAGAAGGAGACAATGGAGAAGAAGTAGAAGAAGAAGAAGAAGAAGAAGAAAGAAAAGAAGAAGAAGAAGCAGGAGAAGAACATGAAGAAAAACAAGAATAGACAAAGTAGAAGTTGAAGAAGTGGAAAAAGAAGAAAAGGAAGAAGATGAAGAAGATCATAAAGAAAAAGAAGAAGACAAAGAAGAGGAAGAAGGAGGAGGAGGAGGAGAAGAAGAAGAAGAAGAAGACAAAGAAGAAGAAGATGAAGATGAAAAATATGATGATGAAGAAGAAGAAGGAGAATAATAATAATAATAATAATAAGAGGAAGAAGTAGAAGAATAGTGAGAATAAGAAGAAGAAGAAAAAGTTGAAGAAGAAGAAGAACAAGATGAAAAAGAAGGCAAAGAAGGAAAGAAGAAGAAGAAGAAGAAGAAGAAGAAGAAGAAGTAGAAGGAGAAGAAGAAGAAGAAGAAGAAGAAGAAGAAGATGCTGCTGCTGCTGATGATGATGATGTTGATAATGATGAGGAAGAAGTAGAAGAAGAATAATATTAAGAAAAAGAAAAAGAAGAAGTTGAAGAAGAAGAAGAATAGGAAAAAGATGAAGATGAAGAAGAAGAATAAGACAAAGAAGAAGAAGAAAAAAAGAAAAAGAAGACAAAAAAGTTGAAGAAGAAGAAGATGGAGGAGGAGGTGAAGAAGAAGAACAAGTAGAAGAATAATAACAACAAGAAAAAGAAGAAGAAGAGGAAGAAGAATAAATAGAAGAAGAAGGAGGAGGAAGGGGGAAGAGTAGAAGAAAAAGAAGAAACAGAAGAAGCAGAGGAAGAGAAGAAGAAGAAGAGGTACAAGAGAAAACAATGAAGAGAAAGAAGAAGAAGAAGAAGAAGAAGAATAAGAAATAAAATAAGAAGAAGGAGGAGGAGGAGGAGGAGGAAGAGGAGAATGAGAAGAAGAAGAAGAAGAAGAAGAAAAAGATGAAAAAGATAAAGAAGGGGAAGAAGACGAAGAAGAAGAAGAGGAGGATGGAAGAGAAGAAGTTGAAGAAACATGAAGCATAAGAAGAAAAACAAGAACAATAAGAAGAAGAAGAATTAAGAGAAGAAGAAAAAGAAGAAAAGGGAGGAGAAGGAGAAGAAGAAGAAGAGGAAGAAGGTGAAGACAAAGAAAAAGAAAAATAAGAAGAAGAATTTGAAGAAGATGAAGGAGAAGAAGAAGAAGAAAAAGAAGAAGAAGAAGAATGTGAAGAAGAAGAAGAAGAAGAAGTGGAAGAAGCAGAAGAAGAAGAAGAAAAAGAAGAAGATGGTGAAGGGGAATGAGAAGAAGAGGGAGAAGAAAAGGAAGAAGAGGAAGAAGAAGGGGAAGAAGTAGTAGTAGTAGAAGAAGAAGAAGAAGAAAAAGAAGAAGTAGGAGAAGAAGAAGAGGTAGAGGAAGACGAAGAAGAAGAAGAATAAGTAGAAAAAGAAGAAAAAGAAGAAGAAGAAGAAGAAGATGATGATGATGATTATGAAGAACATAAAGAAGAAGAAGATGAAGAGGAAAAAGAAGAAGAGTAATAAGAAGAAGAGTAAGAAGAAGTAGAAGAAGAAGAAGAAGAAGAAAAAAAGAAGAACAAAAAAAGAAATAGAATAGGAAGGAGGAGAAGGAGGAGAAGAAGAAGAATGAGAAGGAGAAGGAGAAGAAGAGGATGATGAAGAAGAAGAAGAATTGGAAGAAGATGTAGAGGAAGACGAAGGGGAAGTCGAACAGGAGGAGTACGATGAAGAAGAATAGGAAGAAGAAAATGAAGAAGAAGAAGAATAAGAATAAGAAGAAGAGTAAGAAGAGGAAGAAGAAGAAGAAGAAGAAGAAGAAGAAAGAGAAGTAGGAGAAGAAGAAGAAAAGAAGAAGATGAAGGAGAAAAAGAAGAAGAAGAAGGAGAAGAAGAACAAGAGGAAAAAGTAAAAGAAGAAGAAGAATAAGATGAAGTAGTAGGTGAAGAAAAAGAAGAAGAAGAATAAGATGAAGAAGAAGAAGAAGAATGTTAAAAGAAAGAAGAAGAAGAAGACGAAGAAGAAGGAGAACTATAACAAGCACAAGAAGAAGAAAATTGAAGAAGAAGAAGCAGAAGAATTTGATGAAGAAAAAGAAGATGAAGAACCAGAATAGGTAGAAAATGTTGAAGAAGTAGTAGAAGAACAAGAAGAAGACGAAGACAAAGAAGAAGTAGTAGAAGAAGAAGAACGAGAAAAAGAAGAAGAAGAAGAACTAGTTGAATAAGAGGAGGTAGAAATAAAAGAAAATGAGGAAGGCTAAGAAGAAGATGAAGAAGTAGAAGAAGAAGAACAATAACAAGTAGAGGAAGAAGAAGAAGAAGAAGAAGAAGAAGGGGAAGAAAAAGATGTAGAAGAGGAAGAAGAAGTGGAAGATGAAGAATATGAAGAAGAAGAAGGAGAAAAAGAAGTAGAAGAAGACGAAGAAGAAGAAGAAGAAGAGGAAGAAGAGAAGAAGAATAAGAAGAAGAAGAAGAAGAAGATGAAGAAGAAGAAGGAGGCAAGGAAGAAATAGAAGAAGAATAAGATGAAGAAAAAAGAAGAAGAAGAAGATGATGATGAAGAAGAAGAAGAAAAAGAAGAAGATAAGAAGAAGTAGGTGAATAGAAAGAAGACTAATGAGAAGAAAAAGAAGAAAAATAAGGCAAAAAAGAAGAAGCCAAAGAAGAAAAGATGAAGAAAAAGAAGAAGACAAAGAAGAAGAAGAACAAGAAGACAAATAAGAGGAAAAAGAAGAAGAGGAAGAAGAAGAAAACGAAGAGTTACAAGAAGAAGAAGGAGAAGGAGAAGAAGAAGAAGAAGAAGAAGAAGACGAAGAACAAGAGGCAAAGAAGAAGAAGGAAAAGAAGGGGAAGAAGAAGATGATGATGATGATAAAGAAGAAGGAGAAGAAGGAAAAGAAGAGGAAGGGGAAGATGTAGAAGAAAAAGAAGAAGAAGAAGGAGAAGAAGATGAAAAAGATGAAGATGATGATGATGATGATGATGATGAGGAAGAGGAAGAAGAAGAAGAAGAAGAAGAGGAAGTGGAAGAAGAAGGATAAGAAGTAGAAGGAGAAAGAAAAGAAGACGAAGAAGAAGCAGAACGAGAAGAAGAAGAAGGAGAAGAAGAAGAAGATTAAGAAGAAGAAGAATAAAAAAAGAATGACAAGATGAAGAATAAGGAGAAGGAGGTGGAGGATAAAAAGTGGAAGAAGAAGAAGAAGGAGAGGAAGAAGAAGAAGATGAAGAAGAAGAAGAAGAAAAGAAAAGGAATGAACAAGATGATAAAGATAAAGAAGAAGATAGAGAAGAGGATGAAGAAGAAGAAGACGAAGAAAAAGAAGAAGAAGGAGAAGAAGAAGAAGAAGAAGAAGAAGGCAAAGATGAAGAACACGATGATAAAGACAAAGAAGAAGAAGAAGAAGAAGTGAAAAAAGACGAGGAAGAAGGAGAAGAAATAGAAGAAGAAGAAGAAGATGTTGATGATGATTAAAAAGTGAAACAGAAGATGATGAAAAAGACGAAGAAGATAAAAAAGTAGAAAATGAAGAAGAAGACGTAGAAGAAGAAGAAGATGATGATGAAGAAGAGGAAGAAGTAGATGAAGAAGAATCAGATATAGACAAGTAAGAAGAGGGCAAAGAAGAAGTAGAAGAATAGGTAGATGAAGAAGAAGAAGTGGAAGAAGAAGAAGAAGAAGATGTAGAAGAATAATTACAAGAATAAGAGGTTGTCAAAGAAAATTGGAAGAGAGAATGAAGTAAGTGACAAAGAAGGGGAAGAATAGGGAAATGAAGTAGAAGGAGAAGAAGATTATGATGAAGAAGAGGAAGAGGAAGAAGATGATTAGGAAGAAGTTGAAGAAGAAGAAGAAAAAGAAGTAGAAGAAGAAGACAAAAAAGATAAAGATGAGAAAGAAGAAGAAGAAGAAGAAAAAGAAGAAGAAGAGGAAGAAGAAGAAGAAGAAGAAGAAGAACTACAGAAAGAAGGAGGAAGAAGAGAAGAAGAAGTACATCATAAAGAAGAAGTAGAAGAAGAAGAAAAAGATCA
>JAIUJO010001889.1:45000-67500 GCA_023846275.1 Vanilla planifolia | reverse complement strand
AGAAGAAGAAAGCAAAGAAAAAGGAGAAGGAGAAGAAGATGAAGGAGAAGAAGAAGAAGTAGAAGTAGAAGAAGAAGAATAAGAAGAAGGTGAAGAAGAGGAAGAAGAAGAAGAAGATGAAGAGGGAGAAGATGGAGAAGAAGAAGAAGAAGAAGAAGGAAAAGAAGAAGTGAAGAAAAAGTGAAAGGATGATGATGAAGAAGAAGAAGAAGGGGAAGAAAAGGTAAGTGACGAAGATGAAGAAGAGGAAGAAGAAGAGGTTGAAAAAGAATTAGATGTAGATGAGAAAGTAGAGGGAAAAGAAGAAGAAGGAGAAGAAGGGGAAGACGAAAAATTGGAAATAGAGGAACAATAAGAAGAAGAAGAAGAGGAAGAATAATGAAATATTGAAGAAGAAGAAGAATAAGATGATCATAATGTTGAAGAGGTGGAAGAAGAAGATGATCAAGAAAAACAAGTGGACAAAGAAGAAGAAGAAGAAGAAGAAGAAGAAGAAGAAGAAGAAGGAAGAGGAGAAGAAGAAGAAAAAGAAGAAGAAAATGAAGAAGAAAAAGAAGAAGAAGAAGAAGAAGAAGAAGGAGAAGAAGAAGAGGAGGAAGAAGAAGAAGAACAAGCAGAAGAAGAAGATGATGTTGATGAAGAAAAAGAACCTGAAGAAGAAAAAGAAAAAATATAAGATGAAGAAGAAAAAGAAGTTGAAGAAAAAGATGGAGAAGAAGAAGAAGAAGATGAAGAAGAAAGCGAAGAAAAAGGAGAAGGAGAAGAAGATGAAGGAGAAGAAGAAGAAGAAGAAGAAGAAGGTGAAGAAGAGGAAGAAGAATAAGAAGATGAAGAGGGAGAAGATGGAGAAGACGAAGAAGAAGAAAAAGAGGAAGATGAAGAGAACGAAGAAGAAGAAGAAGAAGAAGAAGATGATGATGATGATGAAGAAAAAGAAGAAGATGTTGATGAAGAAAAAGAAGAAGAGATAAACAAAAAGATGATGAAGAAGCGGAAGAAGAAGAAGAGGAAGAAGAAAAAGAAGAAGACGACGGAGAAAAAGAAGAAGACAAAGAAGTGGAAGAAGAAGAAGAAGAAGAAAAAGAAAACAAAGAAGAAGAAGAAGAAGATGTAGAAGATGAAGATGATGAAGAAGAAGAAATAGAAGGAGGAGGAGCAGGAAGAGGTGTAGGAGGAGGAGAAGAAGAGGAAGAATAAGAAGAAGTAAAAGAGGAATAAGAATGAGAATAAGAATAAGATGTAGATGAAGAAGAAGGAGAAAAAAGAAGTAGAATAAGAAAAACTGGAAGATGAAGAAGACATAAAAAACGAAGAAGAAGAATTAGTTGAAAACAAACAGGAAGAAGTAGAAGATGAGGAAGAAGATGAAGAAAAAGGAGAAGACAAAGGAGAAGAAGAAGGAGAAGAACAAGAAGTGGAAGAAGAAGGAGAAGAAGAAAACGAAGAAGAAAAACAAAAACAAGAAAAAGAAGAGGAAGATGAAGAACAAGTAGAAGAAGACGAACACGAAGAAGAAGAAGAAGAAGACAAAGAAGGCAAATAAAAAGAAGAAGAAAAACAAGAATAAGAAGAACAAGAGGAGGAAGAAGAAGAAGAACAAGAAGAGAAGAAGAAGAAGAAGAAGAAGATGAAGAATGAAGTAGAATAAGAAGAACAAGCTAGAGAAGAAGACGTAGAAAAAAAGAAGAAGAAGAAGAACAAAATGAAGAAGGAGAAGGAGAACAAGAAGAAGAAGAAAAAGAAGAAGAAGATGAAAGAGAAGAAGAAGGAGAAGAAGAAGAAGAAGAAAAAGGAGAAGAGGAAGAAGAAGGAAAAGATGGAGAAGAAGAAAAAGAAGAAGAAAAACAAGAAGTAGTCGAAGAAGATGAGGAGGAAGAAGAAGAAGAAGAAAAAGATGAAGAAAAAGAAGAAGTCGATAATGTTGATTACTATGATTAAGAGGAAGAAGAAGAACGTGATGAAGAAAAAGAAGAAAAACTTGAAGATGAAGAAGAAGAAAAAGGAGTAGAGTAATAAGAAGAAAAAGAATGAGAGGAGGAGGAAGAAGAAGAGGAAGACAAAGACGAAGAAGAAGAAGGAGAAAATGAGGAAGAAGAAGAAGAGAAAGATGTAGATTTACTAGGAGAAGAAGAAGAAGAATAAGAAGAAGCAGAAGAGGTGGAAGAAGAAGAAGGAGAAGAAGATGGGGAAAAGAAGAAGAAGAAGAAGAAGAAAAAGAATAAGAACAAAAGAAGGAAGAAGAAGAGGAAGAATAAGAGGAAGAAGTGGAAGAAGAAGAAGAAGAAGAGAAGAAGAAGATAAAGAAGATGAAGAGGATGAAGAAGATGTAGAAGACAAAGAAGAAGGAGAGGAAGAATAAGAAGGGGAAAAGGAAGAAGACGAAGTCAAAGAAGAGGAAGAAGTGGTAGAGGAGGAAGAAGGAGAGGAAGAAGAAGAAGAAGAAGAAGAAGAAGAATAAGAAGAAGTATAAGAAGAAGAAGATGAAGAAAAAGTAGAAGAAGAAGAAGATGAAGAGGCATAAAAAGAAGAAGAAGAGAAAGATAAAGAAGAAGAAGAAGAAGATGAAGAAGAAGTAGAAGAAGAAGAAGAAGAAGAAAAAGATGATGATGATAAAGAAGAAGAAGAAATAGAAGGAAAAGAAGAAGAAGGAGAAGAAGTAGAAGAAAAGTGAAAGAAGATGAAGATGAAGTGATAGAAGACGAAAAAGAAGAAGAAAAAGAATAAGAAGACTAAGAAGTAGTAGAAGAGACACAGAAGAAGATGACAAAAAGGAAGAATAAGATGAAGAAGAAGAAGATGAAGAAGCAGACAAAGAAGAAGAACAAGAAGAAGATGAAGATGAAGGAGAAGGAGAAGAAGAAGAAGAAGAAGAAGAAGAAGATGAAGACGAAGAAGAAGGTGATGAAGAAGAAGAAGTAAAAGAAGAAGAAGTAAAAGAAGAAGAAGTTGATGAAGATGAAGAACAAGAAGAATAAGAAGAAGAAGAAGATGAAGAAGAAGAAGAAGAAGAAGAAGGAGAAGAAGAAGAAAACTTAGGAGAAGAAGAAGAAGGAAAAGAAGAAGAAGAAGAAGAAAAAGGAGAAAAAGAAGGAGAAGAAGGAGAATAACTAGAAGGAGAATAAGGAGAAAAAGTAGAAGGTCAAAAAGAAGAACAGGAAGAAGAAGAAGAAGAAGACAAAAAATAAAAGGAAGAAGAAGAAAAAGGAGGAGGAGGAGGAGGATAAGATGAAGAAGAAGATAATGATAATGATGACGATGAAGTCGAAGAAGAAGATGGAGGAAGAGATGAACATGAAAAAGAAGAAAAGAAAGGTGTAGAAGAAGGAGAAGGAGAAGGAGGAGGAGGAGGAGGAGAAGAAGAAGAAAGGGACAATAAAATGGTAAGGGAAAAAGAAGAAAGAGAAGAAGAAGGAGAAGTTGAAGCCGAAGAAGAAGAAGAAGAAGAAGAAGAAGATGAAAAAGAAGAAGAACAAGTAATAGTAGTAAAAGTAGAAGAAGATGAAGAAGAAAGGGAAGGAAAAGAAGAAGAAGACGAAGAAGAAGAAGGAGAAGAAGAAGAAAATAAAGAAGAAGAAGACAAAGAAGAAGATGACAAAGTAGAAGTACACGAAAGAGAAGAAGAAGAAGACGAAGAAGAAGATGAAGATGGATAAGAAGAGGAAGAAGTAGAGGAAGATGATGGAGAAGAAAATGAAAAAAAATGGAAGAAGATGAAGAAGAAGAAGAAGAAGAACAGAAGAAGAAGAAGTGGAAGAAGAGTAAGAACACGAAAAGGAAGAACAAGAAGAAGACGAAGAAGAAGATGACAAAGAAGAACTAGAAGAATAAGAAGAAAAAGAAGAAGATGAAGAAGGAGAAGAAGAACAAGAAGAAGAAGAAAAAGTTGAAAAAGAAGAGGAAGATGAAGGCAAAGAAAAGGAAGCAAAAGAAGAAGAGGAAGAACAAGAAGAAGAAGAAGAAGCAGGAGAAGAAGAAGAAGAAGAAGGAGAAGGAGAAGAAAAAGAAGAAGAAGAAGAACAAGAAAAAGAAGGCGAAGAAGAAGAAGAAGAAGAAGACGAAGAAGAAGAAGAACAAAAGGAAGAAGAAGAAGAAGAAGAAGAAGAAGAAGAAGTGGAAGAAGAAGAAGAAGTTGAATAAGAACAGGAAGAGGAAGAAGAAAATGAAAGAGAAGAGGAACATGACGAAGAAGAAGAAGAAGTAGAAGAAGCAGAAGAAGACAAAGAAGATGAAGAATAAGAAGAAGAAGTAGAAGAACAAGAACAAGAAGAAGAAGATGAAGAAGGTGAAGAAGAAGAATAAGAAGAAGAAGAAGAAGAAGGAAGAAGAAGAAGAAGATGATGAAGGAGGAGGTGGAAGAAGAGAAGAAAAAGGAGAAGAAGACAAAGAAGCAAAAGATGTATATGAAGAAGAAAAAGTGGAAGAAGAAGATGAGAAAGAAGAACATGAATAAAAAGAAGAAGAAGAAGATGAAGAAGAAGAAGAAGAAGAAGAAGAAGAAGAAGAAGACCAAGAAGAGGAAAATGTAGAAGAAGAAGAAAAGTAATGGGACGAAGAACACGAAGAAAAAGAAAAGCAAACAAGAGGAAGAAGAATAAAAAGATGAACAATAAGAACTGGAAGAAGAAGAACAAGAAGAAGAGGATGAAGAAGAAGATGAAAAAGATGAAGAAGAAGAAGATGATGGTAAAGAAAAGAAGAAGAAAAAGAAGAAGAAGAAGAATAAAAAGAAGAAGAAGATGATGAGGAAGAAGTAGAAGAAGAATAAGATGAAGAAAAAGAAGAAGAAGAAGAAGTAGAAGAAGTAGAAGAAGAAGAAGAAGAAAGATAGGAAAAAGAAGAAGAAGATGATGATGATGAAAAAGATGAAGATAAAGAAGAAGAAGAAGAAGAAGGAGAAGAAGAAGGTGAAGAAGAAGAAGGTGAAGAAGTAAAAGAAGAAGAAGAAGAAGAAGAAGAAGCAATAGAATAGGAAGAAGGAGGAAGAGGAGGAAGAGGAGGAGAAGAAAAAGTAGCAGAAGAAAAATGAAGAAGAAAAAGAAGAGCAAGAAGAAGAAGCCGAAGAAGAAGAAGAAGATGATGATGAAGATTAAGAAGAAGAAGTTGAAGAAGAAAAAGAAGAACCATAAGAAGAAGAGGAAGAAGGAGTAAGAGAAGAAGAAGAAGAAGAAGAAGAAGAAGAAGTAGAAGAAGACGAAGAAAAAGAAGAAGAAGAAGAAGACTATGAAGAAGATGAAGGAGAAGAAGAAGATGATGATGAAGAAGAAGAAGAAGAAGAAGAAGAAGAAGAAGAAGAAGAAGAAGGAGAAGAAGGAGAATAAGAAGAAGAAGAAGAAGAAGAAGAAGGTTAAGAAGAAGAAGAAGAAGAAGGAGAAGAAGGAGAATAAGAAGAAGAAGAAGATGAAGAAGAAGAAGAAGAAGAAAAAGAAGAAGAGAAAAAAGAAGAAGAAGAAGAAGAACAGTGATGATGATGAAGAAAAGGAAGAAGAGATGTAGAGGAAGAAGATCAAGAATAGGAAGATTAAGAAGGGGAAGAAGAAGATGATGAGTCGAAAGAAGAGGAATAAGTAGAAGAAGATGAAGAAGAAGATGGAGAAGAAGAAGAGGGGGACGAAGTAGATGAAGAAGAATAAGAATAAGAAGAAGAACAAGAAGAAGATGAAGAAGAAGAAGAAAGAAAGACGAGGAGGTGGAAGAGGACGAAAAGATAGAAGAAGATTAGGAAGAAGAAGAAGTAGAAGAACAATAAAAAGAAGAACAAGAAGAAGAAGAAGTCGAAGAAGAAGAAGATTAAGAAGACGAAGAAGAAGAAGAAGAAGAAGAAGTAGGTGAAGGGGAACAAAAAAAAAGAATAAGACTTAGAAGAAGAAGAAGGAGAAGAAAAAGAAGCAGAAGATAAAGGAAAAGAAGGAGAAGAAGAAGAAGAAGAGGAAGAAGAAGAAGAAGAAAAGGAAGAAGAAGAAGAAGAAAAGTAAGAAGAGGAGGAAGAAAAGGAGGAAAAGGAAGAAGAATAAGACAAAGAAGAACAAGAAAAAGAAGAAGAAAGAGAAGTAGAAGAAGAAGAACAACAAGAAAAAGAAGGAAAATAAGAAGAACAAGCAAAAGAAAAAGTTGCAGAAAAAGAAGAATAAGAATAAGAATAAAATGAAGAAGAAGAAGAAGAAGAAGAAGAACAAAAGGAAGATATAGGAGGAGGAGAAGAAAAAGAAGAAGAGGAAGAAGGAGAACAATGAGAAGAAGAATAAGGAGAAGAAATAGAAGAAGAGGAAGAAGGCAAAGAAGAAGAAGTAAAAGAGAAGAAAAAGAAGAAGAAGAAGATGATGATGATGATGAAGAACATCAAGAAGAAGAAGAAGAAGAAGAAGAAGAAGAGTAATAATAAGGTGAAGAAGTAGTAGTAATAAAAGAAGAAGAAAAATAAGAAACAAAAAGAAGAAGAAGAACAAGAATGGGGAGAAGGAGAAGAAGAAGAAGTAGAGGAAGATGGAGAAGGACAAGAAGAAGATGATTAAGAAGAAGAAGAATTGGAAGAAGTAGAGAAAGATGAAGGAGAAGAAGAAGAAGAGTAAGAAGAAGAAGAATAGGAAGAAGACGAAAAAGAAGAAAAAGAAGAAGAGGAAGGTGGAGAAGGAAAAGAAGATGATAAAGAAGAAGAAGAAGAATTGGAAGAAGTAGAGAAAGATGAAGGAGAAGAAGAAGTGTAAGATGAAGAAGAACAAGAAGAAGAAGAAAAAGATGATGAAGAAGAAGAAGAAGTAATGAAATAGAAGTAGTAGTAGAAGAAGAAGAAGAAGAAGAAGAAGAAGAAGAAGAATACAAAGAATACAAAGAAGAAGAAGAAGCAGTAGAAGAAGAAGAAGAAGAAGAAGAGAAGGAAGAAGAAGAAGAAGAAAGAGAAGAAAATTTTGAAGTAGAAGAGAAAGAAGAAGAGGAAGAAGTAATAGTAGAAGAAGAAGAAGAAGAAGAAAATGAAGAAAAAGAAGAAGAGGAAGAAGAAGTAGAAGAAGAAGAGGAAAGAGAAGTAAGAGAAGTAGAAGAACAAGAAGAAGAAGAAGAAGAAGAAGAAGAAGAAGAAGAAGAAAATGAAGAAGAAGAAGAAGAGGAAGAGGAAGAAGAAGTAAAAGAAGAAGAACAAGAAGTAGAAGAAGAAGAAAGAGAAATAGGAGAAGAAGAAGAAAAAGGAAAAGAAGAAGAAGAAAAAAAGAAGAAGAAAAAGAAGATGATGAGAAAGAAGAAGAAGAAAAAGAACAAGTAGAAGAAGAAGAACAACAAAAAGAAGCAGAAGAAGAAGAAGAAGAAGAAGAAGAAGAAGAAGAATGAGAAGAAGCGGAAGAAGAAGAACAAGAAGAACAATCTGAAGAAAAAGAAGAGGAAAATTTAAGATAAAGAAGAAGAAAACGAAGAAGAAGAAGATGAAGAAAAAGTATCAGAAGAGAATTAAGATGACAAAGAAGGTGAAGAAGATGAAGAACATGAAGACAAAGAAGAAGAAGAAGAAGAAGAAGAAGAAGAAGAAGCAGAGGAAGAAGAAGAAGAAGAAGAAGAAGAAGAATAAGAAGAAGAAGAAGAAGAGGAAGAAGAGGATGAAGAAGTAGAAGAAAAATAACAAGAAGTAGTAGTAATAGTAGCAGAAAAAGAAGAAGAAGTTGGAAAAGAAGTAGAAGAAGAAGAACAAGAAGTAGAAGAAGAAGAAAGAGAACAAGGAGAAGAAGAAGAAGAAGAAAAAGAAGAAGAAGAACAAGAAGAAAAAAAACGAAAAGAAAATGAAGAAGATGAAAAAGAAGAAGAACAAGAAAAAGAAGACAATGAGGAAGAAAAAGAAGAAAAATAAGAAGAAGAAGAAGAAGAAGAAGAAGAGAAGGAAGATGAAGAAGAAGAAGAAAGAGAAGAAAATGTTGAAGAAAAAGAGAAAGAAGAGGAAGAAGTAATAGTAGTAGAAGAAGAAGAAGAAGAAGAAGAAGAAGAAGAAAATGAAGAAGAAGAAGAAGAAAAGGAAGAAGAAGTAGAAGAAGAAGAACAACAAGTAGAAGGAGAAGAAAGAGAAGTAAGAGAAGAAGAAGAATAGGAAGAAAAAGAAGAAGAAGAAGAAGAAGAAGAGGAAGAACAAGAAGTAAGAGAAGAAGAACAACAAGTAGAAGGAGAAGAAAGAGAAGTAGGAGGAGGAGGAGGAGAAGAAGAAGAAGAAGAAGAAGAAGAAGAAGAAGAAGGAGAAGAAGAAGAAGAAGAAGAAGAAGAAGAAGAAGAAGAAGAAGAAGAAGAAGAAGAAGAAGAACAACAACAACAAGAAGATGATAAGGAAGAAGAAGAAGAACATAAAAAACTAGAAGAAGAAGAAGAAGAAGAAGAAGAAGAAGATGAAGAAGAAGAATAAGAAGAGGAGAAGGAAGAAGAAGAACAAGCTGAAGAAGAAGAAGAGGAAAATTGAAGATTAAGAAGAAGAAGATGAAGACGAAGAAGATTAAGAAAAAAATCTTAAGAGAAAGAAGATGACAAAGAAGACGAAGAAGACGAAGAAGATGAAGAACATGAAGACAAAGAAGAAGAAGAAGAAGAAGAAGAAGAAGAAGAAGAAGAAGAAGAAGAAGAAGAAACAGAAGCAGAAGAAGAGGAAGAAGAAGAAGAAGAAGAAGAAGGAGAAGAAGAAGAAGAATAAGAAGAAGAAGAAAAAGAAGAAGAAGAAGAAGAAGAGGATGAAGAAGTAGAAGAAGAAGAACAAGAAGTAGTAGTAGAAGTAAAAGAAGAAGAAAAAGAGGAAGAAGAAGAAGAAGAATAAGAAAATGAAGAAGAAGAAGAAGAAGAAGTGGAAAAAGAAGTAGAAGAAGAAGAACAAGAAGGAGAAGAAGAAGAAAGAGAAGAAGGAGAACAAGAAGAAAGAGAACAAGGAGAAGAAGAACACGAAGAAGAAGAAGAAGAAGAAGAAGAAGATGAAGAAGAAAAAGGAAAAGAAGAAGAAGAATAAGAAAAAGAAGAAGAAGAACAAGAAAAAGAAGATGATGAGGAAGAAGAAGAAGAAAAAAAAGATGAAGAATAAGAAGAACAAGAAATAGAAGAAATAGAAAAAGAAGAAGAAGAACAATCCAAAGAAAAAGAAGATGAAAATTGAAGATAAAAAAGAAGAAGACGAAGATGAAGACAAAGAACTGAAATAGAAAGAAGATGACGAAGAAGTAGTAGTAGAAGAAGATGAATAAGAAGAAGACTAAGTAGACGAAGAACATGTGAACAAAGAAGAAGAAGAAGAAGAAGAAGAAGAAGTTGAAGAAGAAGACGTAGTAGAAGAAGATGGGGAAGACGAAGAAGAAGAAGGAAAAGAAGAAGAGGAGGACGAACAAGTAAGGGAAGAAGAAGGAGAAGAAAAGTTGAAGAAGAAGAAGAAGAGGAAGAAGAAGGAGAAGGGGAAGAAGAAGAAGAAGAAGAGGATGATGAAGAAGAAGAAATAGAAGAAGAAGAAGACATGGGAGATGTAGAAGAAGAATAAGATGAAGAAAAAGAAGAAGAAGAAGAAGAAGATGATGAAGAAGAAGAAGAAGTCGATGAAGAAGAAGAAGAAGACAAAGAAGAAGAAGATAAGAAAAAGAAGAAGGTGAAGATAAAGAAGACTAATAAGAAGAAAAATAAGAACAAGACGAATAAGAAGAAGACAAACAAGGAAAAAAAGAAGTAGAAGACAAAGAAGAAGAAGAACAAGAAGGAGAAGGAGATGATAATGATAATGATAGAGAAGAAGTAGGTGGAGACATAGAAAAGGAAGAGAAAAAAGAAGTAGAAGAAGAAGATGATGAAGAAGAAGAAGAAGAAGAAGAAGAAGAATAAGAAGAAGTAGAAGAATAAGATCAAGGAGAAGAAGAAGAAGTAGAAGAAGGAGAAGGAGAAAAAGTCGAAGAAGAAGCAGAAGAAGAAGAAGAAGAAGAAGAAGAAGAAGAAGAAAGAAAGAAAAAAATAAGAAGGAGAAGAAGATGAATAAGAAGAAGAAAAAAAAGCAATGACAAGAAGAAGAAGAAGCAGAAGGAGGTGGAGGAGAAGAACAAGAAGAATTTGAAGAAGATGTAGAGAAAGATGAAGAGGAACAAGAAGAGGAGGAGAAGTAAGAAGTAGAAGAACAGGAAGAAAAAAATGAAGAAAAGGAAGAGTAAGAAGAAGAACAGTAAGAAGAACAAGAAGAGGAGGAAGAAGAAGGAGAGGAAGAACAACAACTACAACAACAACAACAACAAAGAGAAGTAGGAAAAGAAGAAGACGAAGAAGAAGAAGAAGAAGAAGAAGAAGAAGAAGAAGATGAAGAAGAAGAAAAAGAAGAAGAGGAAGAAGAAAAAGAAGAAGAAGAAGAAGAAAAAGAAGAAGTAGAAAAAGAAGAAGAAGAAAAGAAGAAGTAGAAGGAGAAGAAAAAGAAGAAGAATAAGATGAAGAAGAACAAGCAAAAGAACGAGAAGGAGAACTATGACAAGAACAAGAAGAAGAAAATTGAAGATGAAGATGAAGAAGAAGTTGACGACGAAGAAGAAGACAAAGAATTGGAAGAGATAGAAAATGATAAAGCAGAAGAAGAAGAAGAAGAAGAAGAAGAAGAAGAAGACGAAGACGACGAAGAAGACAAAGACAAAGAAGAAGAAGAAGAAGAAAAAGTTGATTAAGAAGAAGTATAAGTAATAGAAGATGAGGAAGACTAAGAAGAAGAAGAGGAAGAAGAAGAAGGGGAAGAAAAAGATGTAGAAGAAGAAGAAGGGGAGGAAGATGAAGAATGTGAACAAGAAGAAGAAGAAGAAGAAGAGGAAGTGGAAGAAGAAGAAGAAGAAGAATGAAAAGGAGGAGGAGGAGAAGAAGAAGAAGAAGAAGAAGAATAAGAAGAAGAAGAATGAAAAGAAGCAGAAGAAGAAGAAGAAGAAGAAGAAGAAGAAGAATAAGAAGGAGAAGAAGAAGTAGGCGAGGAAGAAGGAGAAGGACAATAAGGTGAAGAAAAAGAAGAAGAAGAAGAAGAAGATTAAGAAGTAGAAGAAGGAGAAGATGATGATGAATAAGAAGAGAAAAAAGAAGATGATAAGAAGAAGAAGGTGGACAGAAAGAACATTAATAAGAAGAAAAAGAAGAAGAAGAAGGCGTAGAAGAAAAGGATAGAAGAAAAAGACGAAGAAGATGAAGAAGACAAAGGAAGAAGAACACAAAGACAAATAAGAGGAAGAAAAAGAAGAGTTACAAGAAGAAGAAGAAGATGAAAAACAAAAAGAAGAACAAGAAGAAGAAGAAGAAGACAAAGAACAAGAGGCAAAGAAGAAGGAAAAGAAGGGGAAGAAGAAGAAGATTATGATGATAAAGAAGAAGGAGAAGAAGGCAAAGAAGAGGAAGGGGAACAAAAAGTAGAAGAAGAAGAAGAAGAAGGAGAAGATGACGAAGATGTTGAAGAAGAAGAAGAAGAAGTAGAAGATGGAGAAGGAAAAGAAGACAAAGAAGGAGCAGAAGAAGAAGAAGTGGAAAAAGAAGAAGAAGAAGAAGAAGAAAAATAATAATAATAATAATAATAATAATAAGAAGAAGAAGAATAAGAAGAATAAGAAGAATAAAAAAATGAATGATAAGAAGAAGATTAAGGAGAAGGAGGTGGAGGAGAGGAAGAAGAAAAAGATTAAGAAGAAGAAGAAGAAAAGGAAAAGAAAGGACAAGACGACGAAGATGAAAGGGAAGATAGAAAGGAGGAAGAAGAAAAAAAGAAAGAAGAAGAAGAAGAAGGAGAAGAAGAAGAAGAAGAAGAAGAAGAAAAAGAAAAAGAAGAAGGCAAAGATGAAAAACATGAAGATAAAGACAAAGAAGAGGAAGAAGAAGAAGTGAATAAAGATGAGGAAGAAGGAGAAGAAATAGAAAAAGTAGAAAAGAAGAAGAAGACGAAGAAAAAGTGAAACAGATGAAGATGAAAAAAAGAAAATGAAGAAGAATAAGTAGTAGTAGTGCTAGAAGAAGAAGAAGATGCTGAAGAAGAGGAAGAAGAAGAAAATAAAGAAGAATTTGATGTAGACAAGTAAGAAGAGGGCAAAGAAGAAGAAGAAGGTGAAGAGCAAGAAGAAGAAGAAGAAGAAGAACTATAGAAAGAAGTTGGAGGAAGAAGAGAAGAAATAGTAGAACATAAAGAAGATGAAGAAATAGAAGAAGAAGAAAAAGGTCAAGAATAAAAACAACAAAAGGATGAAAAAGAGAAAGAAGGAGAACAAGAAAAAGAAGAAGAGGAGGAGGTGGAAGAAGAAGAAGAAGAAGAAGATGATGATGATGATAATGATGATGAAGAAAAAGAAGTAAAAGAAGAAAAAGAAGAAGAAGAAGAAGAAGAAGAAAAAGGAGGAGGAGGGGGAGGAGGAGGAGGAGGAGGACAAGAAGAAGAAGAAGAAGAAGAAGAATTCAATGAAGAAGAAAAAGATGAACAAGAAGAAGAAGGCAAAAAGGAAGAACAAGAAGAAGGGGAAAATGAAAAGAAGAAGTAGAAGAAGAAGAGAAAGAGAGAGAGAGAGAGAGAGAAGAAGAAGAAAATGAACAAAAAGAAGAAGAGACGAAGAAGAAGTTGAAGAAGTGGAAGAGGAAGAAGAGGAGGAAGAAGAAGTAGAAGAAGGAGAAATAGAAGTAGACGAAGAAGTGGAAGAAGAAGAACAAGAAGAAGAAGAACTAGAAGAAGAAGTAGAATAATAATAATAATAATAATAATAAGAAATAGTAGTAGAAGAAGAAGAAGACAAAGAAGAAGAAGAAGAAGGAGAAGAAGTAGAAGAAGAAGAAGAAGAAGAAGAAGAAAAAGAAGAAGAAGATGAAGAAGAAGTACAAAAAGAAGTAGAATGAGACGAAGAACAAAAAGAAGAAGGACAAGAAGAAGGAGGAGGAGGAGGTTGAGGAAGAGGAGGAGAAGAAGAATATGAAGAAGAAGATGAAGAAGAAGAAGAAGAAGAAGGACTAAAAGGAGGAGAAAAAGTAGAAGAAGAACAAGAAGAGGAAGAAGAAGAACAAGAAGAAGAATAAGAAAAAGAAGAAGTAGGAAAAGATTATGAGGAAGAAGTAGAAGAAGATGAAGAAGAAGAAGAATAAGAAGAAAAAGAAAAAGAAGAAGAAGATGAAGAAGAAGTAGAAGTAGAATAAGATGAAAAAAAAGAAGAACAAGAAGAAGGTCAAGAAGAAGAAGAAGAACCAAAAGAAGAAGATAAGTAAAAGAAATAGGTGAAGAAAAAGAAGACAAATAAGAAGGAAAAGGAGAACAAGAAGATGAAGAAGAAGAAGACGAAGAAGAAGTAGAAGAAGAAGAAGATGATGATGATGATGATGGGAAAGAAGAAGAAGAACAAGAAGACAAAAGTGAGGAAGAAGAAGAAAAAGTACAATAAGAAGAGGAAGAAGAAGAAGAAGAAGAAGAAGAAGATGGAGAAGAAGAAGAAGAAGGAGAAGAAGAAGACGAAGAAGAAGAGACGAAGAAGAAAAAGATGAAGAAGAGGAAGAAGTAAAGGAAGAAAAAGCTGATGAATAAGAAGAAGAACACGAAGAGGAGGAAGAGAAAGAAGAAGAAGATGATAGTGAAAAGAAGAAGGAGAAGAAGAAGATGAAGAAGATGAAGATGAAGAAGAAGAAGAAGGAGAAGTGGAATGAGAAGATGTAGTAGGAGTAAGAGAAGAAGAAGAAAAATAAGAATTAGAAGAAGAAATGAAAGAAGAAGTAGAAGAAAAAGAATAAGAAGAAGAAGCAGAAGCAGAGGAAGAAGAGTAAGAAGAAGAAGAAGAAGAAGAAGAAGGAGGAGGAGGAGGAGTGGAGATGAAGAAGAAGAAGAAGAAGAAAAATAAGAAGAAGTTGAAGAATAGGAAGAATAAAAGGAAAAGGAAGAACAAGATGGCAAAGATGAAGAACAAGAAGAAGTAGAAGAAGATGACAGAAAAAGATGAAGAAGAAGATGAAGAACAAGAAGATGTAGAAGAAGAAGAAGAAGAAGAAGAAAAAGAAGAAGAACAACGAGAAGAAGAAGAAGAAGACAAAGAAGAAGTGGCACAGAAGAAGAAGGCATAGAAGGGGAAGAAGAAGAAGATTATGATGATAAAGAAGAAGAATGAGAAGAAGGCAAAGAAGAGGAAAGGGAACAAGAAGTAGAAGAAGAAGAAGAAGAAGAAGAAGGAGAAGATGACAAAGATGTTGAACATGAAGAAGAAGAAGAAGAAGAGCAAGTAGTAGAAGAAGAAGAAGAAGTAGAAGAAGGAGAAGGAAAAGAAGACGAAGAAGAAGCTGAAGAAGAAGAAGTGGAAAAAGAAGAAGAAGCAAAAAAATCAGAAGAAAAAGAAGAAGAAGAATAAGAAGAATAAGAAGAATAAAAAAGTGAATGACAAGAAGAAGATTAAGGAGAAGAAGGTGGAGGAGAGGAAGAAGAAGAAGATTAAGAAGAAGAAGAAGAAAACGAAAAGAAAGGACAAGACGACAAAGATGAAGAGGAAGATAGAAAGGAGGAAGAAGAAGAACAGAAAGAAGAAGAAGAAGAAGAAAAAGAAGAAGAAAGCAAAGATGAAAAACATGAAGATAAAGACAAAGAAGGGGAAGAAGAAGTAGAAGAAGAATAAGACGAAGAAGAAGAAAAAGAAGAAAAAGAAGAAGAAAAAGAAAAAGAAGAAGAAGACAAAGAAGAAGTAGAAGTTGAATAAGATGAAGAAAAAAGAAGTAGAAGACCTAGAAGAAGAAGAAGAAGATGAAGATGAAGATGATGAAGAAGAAGAAGAAAAAGAAGAAGATAAGTAAAAAAAATAGGTGAAGAAAAAGAAGACAAATAAGAAGGAAAAGGAGAACAAGAAGACGAAGAAGAAGAAGTCGAAGAAGAAGTAGAAGAAGAAGAGATTATGATGATGATGAGAAAGAAGAAGAAAAACAAGAAGACAAAAGAGGGGAAGTAGAAGAAGAGGAGCAAGAAAAAAAAGTAGAATAAGAAGAAGAAGAAGAAGACGAACAAGAAGAGACGAAGAAGAAAAAGGTGAAGAAGAGGAAGAAGAAGTAGAGGAAGAAGAAGCTGATGAAGAAGAAGAAGAAGACGAAGTGGAGGAAGAGGAAGGAGAAGAAGTTGACAGTGAAAAGAAGAAGGAGAAGAAGAAGATGAAGTTGAAGATGAAGAAGAAGAAGAGGGAGATGTGGAATGAGAAGAAGTAGTAGAAGGAGTAAGAGAAGAAGAAGAATAAGAATTTGAAGAAGAAGAAGAGAAAGAAGAAGCAGAAGAAGAGGAAGAAGAGTAAGAAGAATAAGAGGAAGAAGAAGAAAAAGAAGAAGAAGAAGAAGAAGGAGGAGGAGAGGAGATGAAGAAGAAGAAGAACAACAAAAATAAGAAGAAGATGAAGAAGAGGAAGAAGAAAAGGAAAAGAACAAGATGACAAAGATGAAGAATAAGAAGAAGAAGAAGACAAAGAAAAAGATGAAGAAGAAGATGAAGAACAAGAAGAAGTGGAAGAAGAAGAAGAAGAAGAAGAAAAAGGCAAAGTTGATAAAGAAAAAGATAAAGTAAAATAAGAGAAATTAGAAGTGAAAGAAGAAGAAGAGTAAGAAGAAGACGAAGAAGAAGAAGAAGAAGGAAAAGAAAAAGTGAAAGGAATGAAGATTAGAAGACGAAGTAGGGTTAGAAGAAGGACATGATATAGAAGAAGAAGACAGAGGAAGAAGATGAAGATGAAGAAGAGGAAGAAGAAGAGGTTGAAGAAGAATTAGGTGTAGACGAGTAAGAAGGGGGGAAAGAAGAAGAAGAAGAAGAAGAAGAAGGGGAAGAAGAAAAATTGGAAGAAGAACTAGAAGAAGAAGAAGAAGAAGAAGAAGAGGAAGAGGAAGAAGAAGAAGTAATGAAAGAAAAAGTAGGAGAGATGAAGAAGAAGAAGAAGATGATGATGATGATGATGTTGAAGAGGTAGAAGAAGAAGATGAAGAAGAAGTGGACAAGAAGAAGAAGAAGTCGAAAAAGATGAAGTTGAAAAAGAAGAAGAAGAAGAAGACGAAGAACTTAAAGAAGAGTAGAAGAAGAAGAAGAGGAACAATAATAATAATAATAATAATAATAATAATAATAATAATAATAATAATAAGAAATAGAACAAGAAGAAGAAGAAGGAGGACGATGAAGAGGAAAAGAAGAAGAAGAAAACGAAGAAGGAAAAGAAGACCAACAAGAAGAAGATGAAGAAGAAGAAGAAGAAGAGGAAGAAGAAAAAGTAGTAGTAGAAGAAGAAGAAGATGATTATGATGATGATGATGAAGAAAAAGAAGCTAAAGAAGGAAAAGAAGAACAATTAGTAGAAGAAGAAAAAGAAGGAGAAGAAGAAGAAGAAGAAGTAGAAGAAGAAGAAGAAGAAGAAGAAGAAGAAGAAGAAGAAGAAAAAGAAGAAGAAGAAGACGAAGAAGAAAGAGAAGAAAAAGTAGAATAAGAAGAAGACAAAGGAGAAGAAGAAGAAGAAGAAGAAGAAGAAAAGGAAAAAGAAGAAGATGTAGAAGGAGAATACAGAGAAAAAGAAGAAGAAGAAGAAGATGAAGAGAAAGAAGAAGAAGAAGAAGAACAAGCTGTTGATGATGATGAAGAAAAAGAGGAGGAGATAAAGAAGATGATGAAGAAGAGCAAGAATAAAAATATGAAGAAGAAGAAGAAGGCGATGAAGAAAAAGAAGAAGACAGAAGAGGAAGAAGAAGAAGAAGAATATGAAGAAGAAGGAGAAGAAGAAGAAGACGAAGATGAAGATGAAGATGAAGAAGAAGAAGAAAAGTAGGAGGAGGAGGAGGTGCAGGTGGAGGCATAGAAGAAGAAGAAGAAGAATAAGACAAAGAACAAGTAAAAGAAGAATAAGAATAAAAAGAAGACAAAGTTGTAGAAGAAGAAGAAGATGGTGGAAAAGAAGAAGAAGAAGAAAAAAAAGAAGTAGAATAAGAAAAGCAGGAAGAAGAAGAAGACGTACAAAACGAAGAAGAAGAAGAAGAAGTCAAAAACAAAGAAGTAGTAGTAGAAGAAGAAGAAGAAGACAAAGGAGAAGAAGAACAAGGAGAAGAAGAAGAAGTGGAAGAAGAAGGAGAAAAGGAAAACAAAGAAGAAGAAGAAAAATAAGAAAAAGAAGAGGAAGATAAAGAAGAGGTGGAAGAAGAAGAACAGGAAGAAGGAGAAGAGGAACAGGAGGAAGGAGAGGAAGAAGAAGAAGAAGAAGATGAAGAAGAAATAATAGCAAAAGAAGGAGAATATAGAAGTAGAATAAGAAGAACAAGCAAGAGTAGAATACGTAGAAAAAAGAACAAGGAGATGAAGAAAACGAAGAAGAAGAAGAAGAAGAAGAAGAACAAAAAGAAGAAAGAGAACAAGAAGAAGAAGAAGAAGAAAATGAAGACGAAGATGAAGGAGAAGGAGAAGAAAAAGAAGAAAAATGAGTAGAGGAAGAACATTGAGCTGATGGAGAATAAGAAGAAGAGGAGGAGGAGGAGGAGGAAGAAGAAGAAGAGGAAAAAGATGATGAAGCAAAAAAGGAAGAAGAAGAAGATGAAGAAGAAGAGAAGAAGAAGTTCAAAAAGATGAAGAAGAAAAAGAAGTAGAGTAATTATAATAAAAAGAAGATGAATAATAAGAATGGGAGGAGGAGAAAGAAGAAGAAGAAGAAGAAGAAGAGAAGAAGAAGAGAAGAAGAAGAAGAAGAAGAAGAAGAAGACAAAGTTTAAGAAGAAGAAAGCAAAAATGAGGATGTTGAAGAAGAAGATGTAGAAGTAGTAGAAGAAGAAGAAGTAGTAGTAGAAGAAGAAAAAGAAGAAGAAGTAGAAGAAGTGGAAGAAGAAGAAGGAGAAGAAGATGGGGAAAACAAAGAAGAAGAAGAAGAAGACGAAGAAGGAGAAAAAGAAGAAGAAGAAAAAGTAGGAGAAGAAAAGGAAGAACAAGAAGAAGACAAAGAATAAGAGGAAGATTTGGAAGAAGAAGATGAAGAAGAAGAAGAAGAAGAAGAAAAAGAAGAAGAGAAGAAGACAAAGAATATGAAGTTGATGAAGTAAAAAAGAAGACAAAGAAGAAGAAGACGAATAAGAAGAAGAAGAAGAGGAGGAAGAATAAGAAGAGGAAGTGGAAGAAGAAGTCAGAGAAGAAGAAGAAGTAATAAAGGAGGAAGAAGAACGAAAGGAAGAAGAAGAAGAAGAAGAAGAAGTATAAGATGAAGAAGATGAAGAAGATGAAGAAGTAGAAGATGAAGAAGTAGAAGAGGCAGAAAAAGAAGAAGAAGAAGAAGATAAAGAAGAAGAAGAAGAAGATGATGAAGAAAAAGAAGAAGATGATGATAATAATGAAGAAGAAAAAGAAGATGATGAAGAAGAGAAGTAGCAGAAGAAGAAGGAGAAGAAGAAGAAGAAAAAGTGAAAGAAGATGAATAGATAGAAGAAGAAGAAGATGATAATGATGATGATGATAAGGAGAACAACAAGAAGAAGAAGAAGAAGAAAAATAGACAAACCAGAAGAAGAAGAAGAAGAACATGAAGAGGAAGAATACAAAGACAAAATAGAGGAAAAGAAAGAAGAGAGAGAAGAAGAAGAGGTAGAGGAAGAAGAAGATGAAGAAGACTTAGAAGAAGAAGAAGATGATGATGATGAAAATGAAAAAGTAGAAGAAGAACCAAAAGAAGAAGAAGACAGAAAAAAAAAGAAGAAGAAGAAAAGAAAGAAGAAGAGGAAGAAGAAGAAGAAGAAGAAGAATAAGAAGAAGAAGAAGTAGAATAAGAAGGAGAAAAAGAAGAAGAAGATGAAGAAGGAGAAGAAGAAGAAGAAGACATGAAGAAGAAGAAGGCAAAGAGAAAGAACACAAAGAAGAAGAAGAAAAAGAAGAAGAAGAAGGAGAAGAAGAAGAAGAAGAAGAAGAAGACAAAGAAGGAGAAAAAGAAGAATATAGAAAAGAGGAAGAAGAGGACCAAGAAGAAGAAGAAAAAGTAGAAGAGGAAGAACTAGAAGAAGAAAAAGAAGAAGAAGAAGAAGAAGAAGAAGAAGAAGAAGAAATAGAAGAAGAAGAAGAAGAAGAAGAAGACATAGATGAAGACACAAAGAAGAAGAAGGCTTAGAAAAGGAAGAAGGAGAAGAGGAAGAGGAAGAAGAAGAAGAATCAGAATAAGAAAAGGAGGAAGAAGACAAAGAACAAAGGGAGTAAGAAGAAGAAGTCAAAGTGGAAGGTGAAGAAGAGAAAGAAGATGATGATGGAGAAGAGGAAGAAGAAGAAGAGGAAGAAGAAGAAGAAGAAGGAGAAAAAGATGAATGAAGAAGAAGAAGCAGAGGAAGAAGGAGAAGAAGGAGAAGAAGATGAAAAAGAGAAAGAAAAAGATGATGATGAAGAAGAAGAAGAATAAGAAGAGGAAGAAGAAGAAGAAGAAAAGAAGAAGAGGAAGAAGATGAAGAAGAAGAAGGTGAATAAGTAGAAGAAGTGGAAGAAGAAGAAGGAGAAGAAAAGGAAGAACAAGATGAAGAAGAAGAGCACGACAAGGCAAACAAAGAAGAGAAAGAAGAAGAAGAACAACAAGAAAAAGAAGAAGAAGAAGAGTAGAAGAAGAAGAAGTAGTAGAAGAAGAAGAATAATAAGAAGTATAAGTAGAAGAACAAAAAGAAGAAGTAGAAGAAGAAAAAGTAGAATAAGGAGAAGAAGAGAAGAAGAAGAAGTAGATTAAGATGAAGAAGAAGAAGATGACAAAGAAGAAGACAAAAAAGAAAATGAGGAAGAAGAAGAATACAAAGAAGAAGAAGAAGAGGAAGGCGAAGACAAAGAAGAAGAAGAGAAAGACGAAGAGAAGGAAGAGGAAGAAGAATAAAAAGAAGAAAAAGAAGAAGAATAGTAAGAAGAAGAAGAAGAAGAAGAATAACAAGAAGAGGAGGAAGAAGGAGAAGAAGAAGAAGAATATGAAGAAGTAGAAGAACAAGTATAAGGATATGGTTAATAATAAGAAGAAGAAGAAGAAGAAGAGGACGAAGAAGAAGAAGAGAAGAAGAAGAAGACGAAGAAGACAAAGGCAAAGAAGAAGGAGAGAAAGAAGAAGACGAAGAAGAAGAACAAGACGAAGAAGAGGAATAAGAAGAAGACGAAGAAGAAGAAGAGGAAGAAGAAGAACATGAAGAGATGAAGAAGAAGAATTGGACTAAAGAAAGAAGAAGTGGAAAAATAAGAAGAAGATGAAGAAGAAGAAGAAGAAGAAGAAGAGAAAAAGAAGCGGAAGAAGAAGAGAAAATAAAGCGGAAGAAGAAGAAAAAGTAGAAGAAGAAGAAGAAGTAAAAGAAGAAGAATAATAAGAAGTATAAGAATAAGAAGAGGAAGAAGAAGAAGAAAAAGAAGAAGAAGATGAAGAAGAGGAAGAAGATTAAGAAGGAGACAAAGAAGAAGAAGAAGAAGAAGATGATAAGGAAGATGGAGAAGAAGTAGAAAAAGAAGAAAAAGAGGAAGGAGAAGTAGAAGAAGAAGAAGAAGAACAATAACAACAACAACAAGAAGGCAACGAAGAAAAAGAAGAAGAAGAAGAAGAAGAAGAAGAGAAAGATGAAAACGAAGAAGAGGAGAAAGAAGAAGAAGAAGAAGAAGAAGAAGAAAAAAGAAGGCAAAGAAGATGAAGAAGTAGGAGAAGAAGAAGAAGAAGAAAAAGAAGAGGAAGAAGAAGTAGTAGAAGAAGAAGAAGAAGAAGAAGAAAAAGAAGAAAAATAAGAAGGAAAACAAGAAGAAGAAGGAGAAGAAGAAGAAGTAGATGAACGAGAAGTAGAAGAAGAAGAAGATGATGAAGAAAAAGTAGAAGGATAAGAAGAAGATGATGAAGATGAGACGAAGAAGAGGAAGTAGAAGAAGAGGATAGAGAAGAAGTAGAAGAATACGAAGAAGTAATGCAAGAAGAAGAAGATGAGGAAGAAGACATTTAAGAAGTTCAAGAAGAAGAAGATGATGATGAAAGAGACGAAGAAGATGAAGAAAGAGAAGAACAAGAAGAAAAGGACAAAGAAACAAAAGAAGAGATAGAAGAAGAAGAGGAAGAAGAAGAAGAAAAAGAATAACAAGAAGAGGGAGAAGGTGTGGAAGAAGAAGAAGAAGATGAGGAGGAAGAACATGAAGAAGTGTAAGATGAAGAAGAAGAAGAAGAAGAAGACAAGAAGAAGAAGAAGAAGAGGAATAAGGAGATCAAGAAGAAGAAGGAGAAGAATAAGTAGTAGTAGTAGTAGAAGAAGAAGAGAAGGAGAAGAAGAAGAAAAAGAATAGTGTGAAGAAGAGGAAGACGACGAAGAAGAAGAAGAAGAAAAAGAAGAAGAAGAAGAAGAAGAAGAAGAAGATGAGGAAGAAGAATACGATTAAGGTGAAGAGGAACAAGAAGAAGAAGTTGAAGAAGAAGAAAAAGAACAAGAAGAAGAAGAAATAAAAGAAGGAAAATAAGGAGAAGAATATGTAGCAAAAGGAGAAGAAGGAGGAGAAGAAGGGGAAGAAGAATGATCAAAGAAGAAGAGGAAGAAGAAGAAGAAGAAGACGATGATGACTATCATGAAGGAGAAGAAGAAGAAAAAGAAGTAGAAGATGATGATGATAAAGAAGAAGAAGAAGAAGAAAAAGAGGAAGAAGAAGAAAATAATGATGAACAAGAAGAAGAAGAGCAAGAAGAAGGAGAACGAGAAGGAAAAGAAGAAGAAGATGACTAAGAAGAAAAAGAAGAAGAAGATGACTAAGAAGAAAAAGAAGAAGAAGAAGGAGAAGGAGGGAGAGGTGAAGAAGAAGAAGAAGAAATTAAGAAAGAGAAGATGAGGAAGAATGAGAAGAAGATGAAGTAGAACAAAAAGAAGAAGATAAGAAGAAGAAGGCGAAGAAGAAGATGAAGAAGAAGAAGAAGACAAAGAAAAATTAGTTGTAGTAGAAGAAGAAGAAAAAGAAGTTGACGAAGAAGAAGAAAAAGACGAAGAAGAAGAAGAAGAAGAAGAATACAAAGAAGAAGAAGAAGAAGAAGAAGAAGAAGAGGAAGAAGAAGAAGAAGAAAAAGATGAAGAAGAAGGGGACAAAGAAGAAGAAGAAGAAGAAGAAGAAGGAGAAGAAGGGGAAGAAAAGGAAGAAGAAGAAGAAGAAGGAGAAGAAGAAGATGAAATTAAGAAGGAGAAAATGAAGAAGAATAAGAAGAAGAAGAAGTAGAACAAAAAGAAGAAGATAAGAAGAAAAAGGCGATGAAGAAGACGAAGAAGAAGAAGAAGAAGAAGAAGAAGAAGACGAAGAAGAAGTAGTTGTTGTTGAAGAAGAAGAAAAAAAGTTGACAAAGAAGAAGAAAAACACAAAGAAGTAGATGAACAAGAAGAAGAAGAAGAAGAAGAGGAGGAAGAAGAAGAAGAAGAAGAGGAGGAAGAAGAAGAAGAAGAAAAAGAAGAAGAAGAAGAAGAAGAAGAAGAAAAAGAAGAAAAAGAATGGGAAGAAGAAGAAGAGGAAGAAGAAGAAGAAGAACAAAATGAAGGAGGAGAAAGAGAATAAGAAGAAGAAGAAAAAGAAGAAGAAGATGAAGGAGAAGAAGAAGATGAAAAAAGAGAAGAGGA
>JAIUJO010001889.1:2500-37500 GCA_023846275.1 Vanilla planifolia | reverse complement strand
AATATGAAGAGAAAGAATATGAAGAAGTGGAAGGTGAAGTAAAAGCAGATGAAGATAAAGAAGAACAAGTAGAAGGAGAAGAAGAGGAAGAAATGAAGAAGAATAAGAAGAACAAGAAAATGAAGAAGAAGAAGAGGAAGAAGAATAAGAATAAGAATAAGAATAAGAATAAAAATAGGAAATAAAAGAAGAAGAAGAAGTCGAAGAAGTGGAAGAAGAATAAGAGGAGGTCTTAAGAAGAAGAAGAAGAAAAAAGAAGAAAAAAAAGAAGAAGAAGAAGTTGAAGTTGAAGAAGAAGAAGAAGAAGAAGAAGATGATGAGGATGAGGATGATCAAGAGGATGAAGACAAAGAAGAAGAAAGATGAAGAAGAGGAAGAAGAAGAAGAGGAGGAAGAAGATGAAGAAGAAAAAAAAAGAAGAAGAAAAAGAAGAAGACGAAGAAAAAGAAGAAGAAAAAGAAGAAGAAGAGGAGGATGAAGAAGAGAAGAAGAAGACAAAAGAGAGGACAAAGAAGAAGAAGAAGAAGAGGAAGAAGTAGAAGAAGAAGAAGAAGAAGAAGAAAAAGAATAGGAAAAAGAAGTAGAAGAAGAAGATGTAGAAGAAGACTTTGGAGAAGAGTCAAAGACGAAGAAGACATAGAGAAGGAAGAAGTGGAAGAACATTAAGGGGAAGAAGTAAGAGATGAAGAAGAAGATGGTAATGAAGTAACTAAAGAAGAAGAAGAAGAAAAAGAAGTAGAAGATGAAGAAGTAGAAGACAAAGAAGGAAAAGACGAAGAAGGAGAAGACGAAGAAGGAGAAGCCGAAGGAGAAGAAGCCGAGGAAGAAGAGGAAGGAGAAGAAGGAGTAGAAGATGAAGAAGTAGAAGACGAAGAAGGAGAAGACGAAGAAGAAGAGGACGAAGAAGGAGAAGCATAAGGAGAAGAAGTCGAGGAAGAAGAAGAAGAAGAAGAAGAAGAAGAAGAAGAAGAAGAAGAAGAAGAAGAAGAAGAAGAATAGGAAGAAGAGGAGGAAGAAGAAGAATAGGAAGAAGAGGAGGAAGAAGAAGAATAAGAAGAAGAAGAAGAAGAATAAGAAGAAGAAGAAGATTAAGAAGAAGAAGAAGGAGAGGGAGAAAGGGTTGAAGAAGAAGAAGAAGACTAAGAATAAAAATATGAAGATGATGAAAAAAATGATGATAAAGAAAAAGAAGGTGAGTAAAAAGATGAAGTAGAAGAAGAAGTCGAAGTGGAAGAAGAAGAAAAAGAAAAAGAAGGAAAGGAAGAAGAAGAAGAAGAAGAAGAGGAATAAGAAGACGAATTTGAAGAAGAAGAAGATGAAGAAGTTCAAGAAGTAGAGGAAGAAGACGAAGACGACGAAGAAGAAGAAGGAGAAGAAGGAGAAGAAGACGAAGAAGCAGAAGAAGAAGAAGAGGAGGAAGTTGTTTTAGTAGTTATAGAAGAAGAAGAAGAAGAACAAGAAAAATAAGCAGTAGAAGAAGAAGAAAATGTTGACGATGTTGATGATGACGGTGAAGAAGAAGAAGAAGAAGAAGAATATGGAGAAGAAGAATTAGAAGAAGATGATGAATATGAAGAAGAAGAAGAAGAAGTAGGAGAAGAAGAAAAAGATGAAGAAGAGAAGGAAGAAGAAGAAGAAAGAGAATAAGAAAAGAAGAAGGGGAAGAAGAAGAAGACGAAGTAAAAGGAGAAGAAAAAGAAGAAGAAGAAGATGAAGTTGAACAAGAAGATTAAGAGGAAGAAGAATAAAAAGAAGAAGAAGAAGAAGAAGAAGAAGAAGAAGTGGAAGAAGAAGAAGAAGAAAATAAAGAAAAAGAAGAAGATGAAGAAGAGAAAAAGATGAAAGAAAGACTAAGAAGTCGAAGAAGAACAAGAAGAAGAAAGAGAAGAAGAAAAAGAAGATTGTAAAGAAGAAGAAGAGGACAAAGAACAAGAAGTAGAGAAAGAAGAAGAAGAAGAAGAAGAAGAAGATGAAGAAGAAGAAGAAGAAGGAGAAGATGAAAAAGTTGGAGAAGAAGAAGAAGAATAAGAAGAAAACTAAGAAGAAGAAGAAGAAGAAGACAATGAAGAGGAAGAGGAAGAAGAAGATGAAGAAAAAGAAGAAGTGGAAGAGAAAGAAGAAGAAGAAGAAGAAGAAGAAGAAGGGGAAAAAGAAGAAGAAGAAGAAGAAGGAGAAGAAGATGTAGAAGTAGAACAAGAAGAAGAAGGAGAAGAAGGAGAAGAAGAAGAAGAAGAAGAAGAAGAAGAAGAAGCATATGGGGTAGAAGAAAAAGAAGAAGAAGTGAAAGAAGTAGATGAAGAAGAAGAAGAAAATCAAGAAAAAGATGTAGAAGAAGAAGATGAAGATGAAGATGATGAGGAAGACAAAGGGGAGGAAGAAGATGTAAAGAAAGAAGAAGAAGAAGAAGAGAAATAAGAGAAAGAAAAAGAGGAAGAAGATTAAGAAGATGAAGCAATAGATGATGATGATGAAGAAGAAGAAGATGATGATGATGAAGAAGAAGGAGAAGAATAAGGAGGAGGAGAAGAAGTACAAGAGGAAAAAGAAGAACAAGAAGAATAAGAAGAATAAAAAGAAGATGATGAAGAAGAAGAAGAAGAAGAAAAAGAAGAAGAAGAAGGAGAAAGAGAGGAGGAAAAAGAAGTTAAAGAAAAAGAGGACTAAGACGAAAAATAAGAAGATGATGATGAAGATGAAGAAGATGAAGAAGAAGAAGTCAAAGGAAAAGAAGAAGAAGAAGTAGTCGTAGAAGAAGAAGAAGAAGAAGAAGAGAAAGAAGGAAAAGAAGTAGGTGAAGAAGAAGAAGAAAAACCCAAAGAAGAAGAAGAAGAAGAGGAATAAAAAGAGGTACATGAAGAAAAGAAGAAGAAAAAGAAGATGATGATGAAGAAGAAGAAGAAGAGGAAGAAGATGAAGAAGAGAAAGAAGAAGAAGGAGAAGAAGGAGAAGATAGAGAAGAAGAAAAAGATGAAGTAGTAGTTGCAATAGTAGTAGTAATAGAAGAAGAAGAAGAAGAAAAAGAAGAAGATGAACAAAAAGAAGTTGAAGAAGAACAAGAAGAAGGTAAGGATGAAGAAGAAAGAAGAAGTTGAAGGTGAATGAGAAGAAGAAGAAGAAAAAGAAGTAGAACAAGAAGAAGAAGAAGAAGTTGAATGCGACGAATTTGAAGAGGAAAAAAAAGAAGAGGAAGAAGGTGAAGAAGTTGAAGAAGAAGAAGAAGAAGAAGAAATTGATGATGATGGTGATGAAGAAGAAATTGAATAAGTAGAAGAAGAAGAAGAAGAAGAAGAAGAATATGGAGAAGAAGAAGAAGAAGAAGTTGAATAAGAAGAAAAAGAATAAGAGAAAGAAGAAGAAGAAGAGGAAGAGGAAGATGAGAAGAAGAAGAAGAAAGATAATAAGAAAAAGAAGAAGACAAAGAAAAAAAAGAAGACGAAGGTGAAGAAGAAGATGAATAAGAGCAAGAAGTAGAAGAGGAAGAAAATGAAGAAGAAGAAGAACACGTGGAAGAAGAAGAAGAAGAGGAGGAAGAAGAAGACGAAGAAGAATAAGATGAGAAAAAATAAGAAGGAGATAAGGAAGAAGAAGAAGAAGAGGAAAAGATGAAGTAGAAGAAGAAGAAGAAAAAGTAAAAGAACAAGAATAAGATGAAGAAGAATAAGAAGAAGAAGAGGAAGGAGAAGTAGAAGAAGAAAGCGAAGAAGAAGAAGATGAAGTGGAAGAATAAGAAAAAGAAGAAAAAAAGAAGAAGAAAATTGAAGAAGAAGATGATGACGAAGAAGATGAATAAGAAGAAGACGAAGAAGAAGAAGTAGAAGAACAAGAAGAGGAAGAAGACGAAGAAGAAGAAGAAGAAGAATACGAAGAAGAAGATTAAGATGAAGATAACAAGACGTTGAAGAAGGAGTTGAAGAAGAGGAAGTAGTTGAATAAGGGGAAGAAGAAGAAGAAGACGAAGAAAAAGAGGAAGAAGAAAAACAAGAAGAAGCAGAAGATGTAGAACAAGAAGAAGAGGAAGTGGAAGAAGTAGGTGAAGAAGAAGAAGAAGTAAAAGACGAAGAAGGAGAAGAAAGGGAAGAAGGAGAAGAAAAAGAAAAAAAGGAAGAGAAGAAGAAGAAGAAGAAGAAGAGGAAGAAGAAGTAGCAGAGAAGATGATAATGATGGTAAAGAAGAAAAGGAAAGTGAAGAAGAAGAAAAAGAAGATGAAAAAGAAGAAGACGAAGAAGAAGAAGCCGTAGAAGACAAAGAAGAAGAAGAGGAAGAAAAAGAAAAAAAAGAAGAAGACGAAGAAGAAGAAGAAGAAGAAGAAAAAGGGGATGAAGAAGCCGAAGATTTATGAAGAAGAAGAAGAAGAAGAAGAAAAAGAAGAAGAAAAAGAATAAGAAGAATAAGGAGAAGAAGAATAAGATGAAGAAGATGATGATGAAGAAGAAGAAGATGCAGAATACAAGAAGAAGAAGAAAGAGAAGTAAAAAAATACGAAGATGAAGAAGAAGATCGATAATAATAATAATAATAATAAGAAGAAGAAGAAGAAGAAGAAGAAGAATAAGAGCAAGAAGAAGAAGAAAAAGAAGAAGAAAAAGACGAAGAAGAGGAAGAGATGAAGAAAAAGTTGGGAAGGAAGTGGAAGAAGAAGGAGAAGAAGAAGAAGAAGAAGAAAAGGGAGAAGAAAAAGAAGAAGAGGAACGAGAAGAAGAAGTAGAAGTAGATGAAGAAGAAGAAGAAGACGAAGTCGAAGAAGAAGAAGAACAATTAGAAGAAGAAGACGAAGTCAAAGAAGAAGAAGAAGAAGAAGAAAGATTAAAAGAACAAGAAGAAGTCAAAGAAGATGAAGAAATAGAAGAAGAAGAAGAAGAAGAAGACGAAGAAGAAGAAGTCAAAGAAGAAGTGGAAGAACAAGAAGTGGAGGAAGAAGAAGAAGAAGGAGAAGAAGAAGAAGTAGTAGTAGCAGTAGAAGAAGAAGAAGAAGAACAAGAAGAAGAACAACAAGAAGAAGAAGAATAAGAAAAAGAGGAAGAAGAAGAAGCACAGGAAGTTGAAGAAGAAAAAGAAGAAGAAAAGTAGCAGAACAAGAAGAGGAGGAAGAAAAAGAAAAACAAGAAGAAGATAAAGAAGAGGAAGACAATGAAGAGGAGGAGCAATAAGAAGAAGAAGAAGAAGAAATTGAAGAAGAAGAATAAGCTGGAGAAGAAAATGAAGAATAAGAAGAAGAAGAAGAAGAAAATGAAGAAGAAGAAGAACAAAAATAAGAAGAAGAAGAAGAGTAAGATGGAGAAGAAGAAGAAGAATAAGCAGGAGGAGGAGGAGGAGAAGAAGAAGAAGAAGTTGAAGACAAAGAATAAGGAGGTGAAGAAGATGAAGAAAAAGAAGTGGAACAAGAAGAACAAGAGGAAGGAGAAGAAGAAGATGTTGTAGTAGATGAAGAAAAAGAGGAAGAAGAAGAAGAAGAAGAAGAAGACTAAGGAGAAGAAGAAGAAGAAGAAGAAGAAGAAGAAGAAGAATGAGAATAAGAATAAAAGGAAGAAGAGGAAGTAGAAGAAGTTGAAGAAAAAGAAAAAGAAGAAGAAGAAAAGAAGAAGAAGAAGAAGGGAAGGAAGAACAGAAGACGATGATGATGAAGAAGAAGAAGATAGAGAAGAGGACGAGGATGAAGAGGAGGAAGTAGAAGAAGTAGATGGAAAAGAAGAAGAAGAAGGAAAAGTTGGAGAGGAAGAATAAGATGGAGAAGAAGAAGAAGAAGAAGAAGAAGAAGATGATGATGTGAATGATGAAAAAAAAGAAGTAGAAGAAGAAGACAAAGTAGTAGTAGAAGAAGAAGAAGGAGAAGATGATGAAGAAGAAGAAGAAGAAGAAGAAGGAGAAGAAGAAGTCAAAGAAGAAGAAGATGATGAAAAAGACGAAGAAGAAAAAGAAGTAAATAAAGAAGTCGAATATGAAGAAGAAAAAGAAGATGAAGAATACATAGAAGAAGAAGAATGAGAAGAAGAAGAATAAGAAGTCAAAGAAGTCGAAGAAGAACAAGAGAAATACGAAGAAGAGGAAAACCAAGAATAAGAACAAGAAGAAGAAGACAAAAAAGAAGAAGAAGATGAAGAATGAGAAGAAGAAGAAGAAGAACAAGAAGAAGAAGAAGAAGAAGAAGAAGAAGATGAAATAGAAGAAGAAGAAGAAGAAAATGAGTATGAAGAAGAAGATCAAGAAGAAGAAGAGGAAGATGATGAAGAAGAAGAAGAACTAGAAGAAGAAGAAAAAGAACAAGAATAAGAAGAACAAAAAGAAGAAGAAGAAGCTAATGAAGAAGTCGAACAAGAGGAACAAGAAGAAGAAGAAGAAGAAGAAGATGATAAGATGAAGAGGAAGGTGAAGAACGAGAAGGCAAAGAAGAAAATGACAAAGAAAAAGAGGGTGAAGGAGAAGAAGAAGAAGAAGTAGTAGAAGAAGAAGAAGAATAAAAAGAAGAAGAAGTGGAAGTAGAAGAAGAAGAAGGTGATGATGATGATGATGATGAAAAAGAAGGAGAAGAAGAAGACGAAGAAGATCAGATGAAGATGAAGAAGGAGAGGAGGAAGAAGTAGAATAGGAAGAAGGAGAAAAAGAAGAAGGAGAAGGAGAAGAAGAAGAAGAAGAAGAAAAATGAGAAGAAGAAGACAAAGAAGAAAACAAAGAAGAAGAAGAAGAAGAAGAAGAAGAAGAAGGTGAAGAAGAACATGAAAAAGAACAAGAAGATGATGAAGAAGGTCAAGAAAAATGTGAAGAAGAAAAAGAAGAAGAAGGACAAGAAGAAGGAGAAGAAGGAGAAGTAGAAGGAGAAGAAGGAGAAGAAGAAGATGAAGAATAACAAGAGGGTGAAGAAGAAGTGGTACAAGAAGAAGACGAAGAAGAAGAAGGCAAACAAGTGGAAGAAGAGGAAGAAGAAGAAGAAGAAGAAGAAGAAGAAGAAAAAGAAAAAGAAGAAGAAGAAGACGATGAAGAACAAGAAGTAGACGATGATGATGATGAAGTTGAAGAAAAACAAAAAGTAAAAGTTGTAGAAGAAGAGGAAGAAGAGAAGAAGAAGAATAAGAAGAAGAAGAAGACGAAGAAGAATAAGAGGAGGAAGAAGACGAAGAAGGGAAAGAGGAAGAAGAAGAAGAAAAGAATATAAAGAAGAAGAAGCTGAAGAAGATGAAGAAGTTGAAGAAGTTTAAGAAGAAGAAGTAGAAGAAGAATAAGAATAAGAAGCAGAAGAAGAAGAAGAAGAAGAAGAAGAAGAAGAAGAAGAAGAAGAAGAAAAAGAAGAACAAGTAGAAGAAGAAGAAGAAGAAGAAGAAGAAGGAGAAGAACAAGAACAGGAAGATAAAGAAATTGAAGAACAAGAAGAGTAAGAACAATAAGAAGAAGAAGAAGAAGAAAAAGAAGGAGAAGAACAAGAACAGGAAGATAAAGAAATTGAAGAACAAGAAGAGTAAGAACAGTAAGAAGAAGAAGAAGAAGAAGAAGAAGGAGAAGAAGAAGAAGAAGAAGAAGAAGAAGAACCACTACAACAAGAAGAAAAAGAAGCAGAAGATTTATAAGAAGAGGAAGAAGATAATGAAGAAGAAGAATATTAATAAGGATAAGATGAAAATAATAATAATAATGATGATGATGATGATAAGAAGATGAAGAAGAAGGAAGCATAGAAGTGGAAGATGAAGAAGATGAAGAAGACAAAGAAGACCAAGAAGAAGTAGAAGAAGAAGAAGAAAAATAAGAAGAAGAAGAAGAAGACGAAGAAGAATAAGAAGAAGGTGATGATCATGTAAGGGATAAAGAAGAGTTGGAAGAAGAAGTGGAAGAAGAAGAAGAAGAAGGAGAAGAAGGAGAAGAAGAAGTAGAAGAAGAAGAAGAGACAAAGAAGAAGAGGAAGAAGAAGAATATGATTATGAAGAAGTAGAAGTAGAAGAAGAAGAAGAATAAGAAGAAGAAGAAAGAGATGAACAATAAGATGATGAACAAGAAAAAGGAGGAGAACAAGTAGAAGAGAAAGATCGAAAAGAAGAAGAAGAAGAAGAGGTGGAGGAGAAGAAGAAGAATAAGAAGAAGAAGAAAAACAAGAGGAAAAAGATAAAGAAAAAGAAGTTGAAGTAGAGCAACAACAGCAACAAGAAGTTGATGAAGAAGAAGAAGAAGAAGAGGAAGAAGAAGAAGGATAAGAAGAAGAAGGAGAAGAAGAAGAAGAAGAAGGAAAAGGAAACTAGAAGAAAAAGAAGAATGAGAACAAGAAGAAGAAGTAGAAGAAGAAGATGATGATGATGAATAAGAAGAAGACTAAAAGAAGAAGAAAGAGAAGAAGAAGAAGAAGAAGAAGAAGACAAAGAAGAAGAAGAAGAGGGAAGAGATGGAGATGATGATGATGATGATGATGATGATAAAGAAGAAGAAGAAGAAAAAGCAAAAGAAGGAGAAGAACGAGAAGAAGGAGAAGAAGGAGAAGAAGAAGAAGAAGAAGAAGAAGAAGCAAAAGAAGGAGAAGAACAAGAAGAAGGAGAAGAAGGAGAAGAAGAAGAAGAAGAAGAAGAAGAAGTTGAAGAAGAAGAAGAAAAAGAAGAAGAACAAGAAGAACTAGAAAAAGAAGAGGAAGGAGAAGTAGAAGAAGAAGATGATGATAATGATGAAGATGATGAAGAAGAAAAAATAAAGAAGAACGAGAAGAAGTTGAAAAGAAGTCGAAGAAGAAGTTGAAGAAGAAGAAGAAGAAAGATAAGAAGAAGAAGATGAAGAAAGAGAAGAAGGAGAAGAAGAAGAAGAAAAAGAAGAAGAAGAAAAAGAAGAAGAAGAAGATGAAGAACAATATGAAGATGGAGAAGAAGGAGAAGTAGAAGAAGAAGAGGAAGGAGAAGAAGAAGAAGAAGGAGAAGAAGAAGAAGAAGTAGAAGGAGAAGAAGAAGAAGAAGAAGAAGAAGAAGAAGAAGAAGAAAAAGACAAATAAGAAGAAGAAGAAGAAGAAAAAGAGGTAGAAGAAGAAGAATAAGAGGAAGAAGAAGAATAAGAAGAAGAAGAAGGAAGAAGAAAAAGAGTTAAAAAAGAAGAAAAAGAAGAAGAAGAAGAAGAAGATGAAGAAGAAGAAGACAATGGAGAAGAAGACAAAGAAGAAGAAGAAGAAGAACAGGAATAAGAAGAAGATGATGAAGAAGAAGAAGAAAAAGAAGAAAAAGAAGATGAAGATGATGAAGAAGAAGATACGAAGAAAAGAACATGATGATGTGGAAGAAGAAGTGAAAGAAGAAAACGAAGAGAAAGAAGAAGAAGAAGAAGAAGAACAAGAATAAGACAAAGAAGAGGATGAAGAAGAAGAAGAAGAAAAAGAAGAAGAAGAAGTTGAAGAAGAAAAAGATGAAGAAGATGAAGAAGAAGAAGAAGAAGAAGAAGAATGTGAAGAAGCAGAGGAAGAGAGGGAAAAAGGATGAGAGGAAGAAGAAGTGGAGGAAAAAGAAGAGGGGGAAGAAGAAGAAGAAGAAGCAGAAGTAGAATAAGAAGAAAAAGAAGAAATAGTAAAAGAAGAAGAATAAGAATGAGAAGAAGAAGAGGAAGAAGTAGAAGTAGAAGTAGGAGAAGAAGAAAAAGAAGAAGAAAGAGAAGAAAAAGAAGAAGAAGAAGAGTAAGAAGATCAAGAATAAGATGAAAAGGTAGAAGTAAAAGAAGAAGAAGAAAAAGATCAAGAATATGAAGAAAAGGTAGAAGAAGAAGAACAACAACAAGAAGAAGAGGAAGTAAAATAAGTAGAAAAAGAAGAGGAAGAAGAAAAAGAAGTAGAAGAAGAATAAGAAGTAGAAGCAGAAGATGAAGAAGAAGAAGAAGTTGAAGAAGATGATGATGATGGAGGACGAGAAGGAGGAGAAGAAGAAGAAGAAGAAGAAGAAAAAGAAGAAAAAGAAGCAGAAGAAGAAGAAGAAGAAGAAGAAGAAGAAGAAGAAAAATAAGAAGACGAAGAAGAAGAAGTAGGAGGAGGAGGAGAACAAGAAGAAGAAATAGAAGAAGAAGGCAAAGAAGAAGTAGGAGAAGAAGAAGAAGAAGAAGAAGATGAAGAAGAAGACAAAGAAGAAGAAGAAGAATAAGAAGAAGAAGAAGGTGAAGAAGAAGGAGAACAAGAACAAGAAGAAGAACCCAAAGAAGGAGAAGAAGAAATAGAAGAAGAAGAAGAAAAAGAAGAAGAAGATGGAGAAGGAGTAGAAGAAGAAGAAGTAGAAGAAGATGAAGAAGAAGAAGAAGATGTAGAAGAAGGTGAAGAAGAAGGAGAATAAGAAGAAGAAGAAGATGCTGAAGAAGAAGAATAAGAAGAAATAGAAGAAGAAGAAGAAGAAGAAGATGGAGAAGAAGAACTAGAAGAAGAATAAGAAGAAGAAGAAGAATAAGAAGAAAAAAGAAGAAGAAGAAGAAGAAGAAGAAGAATAAGAGGAAGAAGAAGAAGAACAAGAACAAGAAGAAGAACAAGATGAAGAAGAAGAAGGAGACAAAGTACAAGAAGAAGAAGAAGAAGAAGAAGAATAAAAAAAGAGAAGAGGAAGAAGAAGACGAGGAATGAGAAGAAGAAAAAGTATAAGATGATGATGACAAAGAAGAAGAATAAGAAGAAAAAGAAGAAGAAGAAGAAGAGGAAGAGGAAGAAGAAATAGAAGACAGAGAAGAAGACAAAAATGAAGGAGTTGAAGATGAAAAAGAAGAAGAAAACGAAAAAGAAGTTGATAACGGTGAAGAAGAAGAAGAAGAAGAGACAAAGAAAAAGAAGATGAAGAAGTAGAAGAAGAAGAAGAAGAAGAAGAAGTGGACAATGAAGTGGACGAAGGAGAAGAAGAAGAAGAAGATGATGAAGAAGATGATGAAGAAGATAAAGTTGAAGAAGAAGAAGAAGTACAAGAATAAGAAAAAGGAGATGAAAGAGATGAAGGAGAAGAGGAAGAAAAAGAAGTTAAAGATGAGTAGTAAAAAGAATACGAAGAAGTCAAAGAAGAATAATAAATACAATAATAATAGTAATAATAACAAGAAGGAGGAGGAGAAGTAGAAGAATTAGAAGAAGGAGAAGAAGAAGAAGAAGAAAAAGAAGAAGAAGAAATAGTAATCAAAGAAGAAAAAGTAGAGAAAGAAGAAGAAGAAAAAGTAGTAGAATAAGAAGAAGAAGAAGAAGAAGAAGAAGAACAAGAACAAGAAGAAGGTGATGATGATGAAGGTGAGGAAGACGAAGACGAAGAAGAAGATGAAGAAGAGGAAGAAGAGGAAGGGGAAGAAGAAGAAGAAGAAGAAGAAGAAGAAGAAGAAGAAGACGAAGAAGAAGAAGATGGTAAGGAAGAAGGAGAAGAAGAAGAAGATGAAGAAGAAGAAGATGAAGATGAAGAAGATGAAAATGAAAAAGAATAAGAAGAATTAGAAGAAGAAGAAGAAGAAATAGAAAAGGAAGAAGAAGAAGAAGAAGAAGAAGAAGAAGAAGAGGAAGAAGAAGAAGAAGTAGAAGAAGAAGTACAACAAGAAGAAAAAAGAAAAAGAAAAAGAAATAGAAGAAGAAGATGAAGAAGAAGAGTTCAAGGAAGACATGAAGAAGTAGACAAAGAGGAGGAGAAGATGAGCAGGAAGAAGAAGAAAGACAAGAAGAAGAAGAATAGGAAGATGACAAAGAAGAAGAGGAACAAGATTAAGAAGAGAAAGCAGAACATGAAGAAGAAGTACAAGAAGGAGATGAAGAAGCTGGGGAAGAAGAAGGAGAAGAAGAAGAAGGAGAAGTAGGAGGAGAAAAAGAAGAAGAGGAAAAGAAGAAGAAGATGAAGAAGAAGAACAAGAAGAACAAGTTCAAGAAGAAGAAGTAGAAGAAGGAGAGGAAGAAGAAGCAGAAGAAGACTAAGAAGGAAAAAAAAGATGATGAAGAAAAGAAGAAGTTGATGAAGAAGAGGAAGATGAGGAAAAAGAAGAAGAAGAATAATTAGTAGATGAAGAAGAAGAAGAAGAAGACAATGAAGGAAAAGAAGAAGAAGAGGAAAAAGAAAAAGAAGTGGAAGGAGGAGAAGCTGAAGAAGAAGAAGAAGAAGAGGAAGAACTAGAAGAAGAAGATGAAGAAGTACAAAAAGAAGAGAAAGAAGAAGAAGAAGAAAAAAGGAAGAAGAAGGTGAAGAAGAAGGCAAAGAAGAAGAAGAAGAAGAAGAAGAAGAAGAAGTAGAAGAAAAATAGAATAAGAAGAGGAGGAATAAGAAGAGGGAAGAGAAGAGGAACAAGAAGAAAAAGAAGATGATGATGATGATGAAGAAGAAGATGGAGAAAAAGAAGAAGAAGGAGAAGAAAAAGAAGAAGAAAGCAAGGAAGAAGTAGAAGAAGAAGAAGAAGAAGAAGAAGAAGAAGTAGAAGAAAGTGAAGAAGAAGAAGAAGACAATGAAGAAGAAGAAGAAGAAGAAGAAGGAGAAGGAGAAGAAGAAGGAAAAGAAGGAGATGAAGAAGAAGAAGAAGAAGGAGAAGAAGGAGAAGAAGAAGAAGAAGAAAAAGTAGAAGTCAAATAATAAGAAGAAGAAGAAGAAAAAGTAAAATAAGGAGAGGAAGAAGTAGAAGAAGAAGAAGAAAAAGAAGAAGAAGAAGACAAAGAATTAAAGGAAGAAAAGAATAATAATAATAATAAGAAGAAGAAGAAGAAAAAGAAGAAGAATAATTGCAAGCAAAATAAGAAGAAGTGGATGAGTGAGAATAGAAGAAGAAAATGTAGTAGAAGAATATGAAGAGGAAGAAGAGAAAGATGAAGAAAAAGAAATTGAATAAGAAAATGAAGAAGAGGAATAAAAAAAAGAACAAGAAGAAGAAGAACTAAAGGAAGAAGAAGAAGAAGAAGACGAAGAAAAAGAAGAAGATGAAGAAGGGAAAAGGATGAAGAAAAAGAAGGCGAAGAAGTGGAAGACGACGTGGAAGGAGATATTAAAGAAGAAGAAGAAGAAGAAGACAAAGAACAAGAAGTAGAGAAATACGAAGAAGAAGAATAAGAAAAAGAAGACGGGGAAGAAGAAGAAGGAGGAGAAGATAAAAAAGATGGATGAGGAGCAGAAGATGAAGCGAAAGAAGAAGAAGAAGTAGAAAAAGAAGAAGAAGAAGAAGAAGAAGATGATGAAGAAGACGAAGAAGAGGAAGAAGAAGAAGTGGAAGAAGAAGAAGAGGAAGAGAAAGAAGAAGAAGAAGAAAATGATGATGATGATACTGAAGTTGAAGAAAAAAAGATGAAGAAGAACTAGGCAAAGAAGAGGAAGAAGAAGAAAAGAAAGAACAATAAGAAGAAAAAGACGAAGAAGATGAAGACGAAGGTGAAAAAGAAGAAGAAGAAGAGGTAAATGAAAAAGAAGAAGAAGAAGAAGAGGAGGACGAAGAAGTGGAAGAAAAAGAAGAAGAAGAAGAAGAATACAAGGTAGAAGAAAAATAAGAAGAAGAATGCGAAGTAGAAGAAAAAGAAGATGAAGAAGTTGAAGAAGAAGAAGAGGAAGAACAAGAAGAAGAAGATGAAGAAGTAGAAAAAGAATAGCAAGAAGAAGAAGAAGAAGAAGAGGAAGAAAATAAAGAAGAAGATGAAGAAGATGACGAGAAAGAAGAAGAAGAAGAAGAAGAAGAAGACAGAGAAGAAGAAGAAAAAAAATAGAACATGTAGAACAGGAATAAGAAGTGGAAGGAGAAGATGAAGAAGAAGAAAAAGAAGATGATGCTGTTGATGAAGAAGACAAAGAAGAAGAAGAAGAAGAAGAAGAAAGAGAAGAAGAAGATGAGAAGACGAAGAAGAAGAAGAAGAAGAAGAAGGATATGAAGGAGAAGAAGATGAAGGAGAAGAAGAAGAAGAAGAAGAAGAAGAAGAAGAAAATGATGATGAAGAAGAAGAAGAAGAAGACAAATAACAAGAAGAAGAAGAAGAAAATGTTGTAAAAGAAGAAGAGGAAGAAGTAGAAGAAGAAGAAGAAAAGGAAGAAGAAGAAGAAGAATAAGGGAAGGAAAGAATAATAACAATAAGAAGATGAAGAGGAAAAAGAAGAAGAAGAAGAAATAAAGGAGAAGAAGAAGAAGATGAAGATAAAGTAGAAGAAGACGAAGAAGGAGAGGAAGACGATGAAGAAGAAGATGAAGAAGCAAAAGAAGAAGTAGAAGAGGAAGAAGAAGATGAAGAGGAAGAAGAAGATGAAGAGGAAGAAGAAGAAGATGGTGATGAAGACGAAGCAGATGAAGAAGAAAAAGAAGAAGAACAAGAACAAGTGGAAGAAGGAGATGATAGGGAAGAAGGAGAAGAAGAAGAAAAGAAGAAAAGGAGGAAAAACAAGAAGAAGACGAAGAAGAAGAAGAAGAAGAAGAAGAAGAAAAAGAAGAAGAAGAAAAAGAAGGAGAAGAAGAAAAAGAAGGAGAAGAAGAAAAAGAATTAGAAGTAGAAGAATAAGAAGGAGAAGAAATAGTAAGAAAAGAAGAAGAAGAAGAAGAAGAAAAGTAGTAGTAGCAGAAGAAGAACAACAACAAGAAGATAAAGAAGAACAAGAATAGAAAGAAGAGGAAGAAGAAGGAAAAGAAGAAGCAGAAGAAGAAGAAGAAGAAGAAGAAGAAGAAGAGGAAGAAGAAGAAGAAGAAGAAGAAGTAGCAAAAAATAAGTAGAATAAGAAGAATAAGAAGAAGAAGAAGAACAAGAAGATGATGATGAAGAAGAAGATGGAGGAGGTGGAGGAGGAGGAGAAGAAGAAGAAGACGAAAAAGGAGGAGGAGGAGGAGGAGGAGGAGGAGAAGAAGAAGGAGAAGGCAAAGTTGAAGGAGAAGGCAAAGAAGAAGAAGAAGAATAAAGAGAAGAAGAAGAAGAAGAAAAAGAAGAAGAAGTAGAAGAAGAAGAAGAAGAAGAAGAAGGAGAAGAAGAAGAAGAAAATGAAGAAGAAGAAGTACAAGTAGTAGTAGAAGAAGAAGAAGAAGAAGAAGAAGAAGAAGAGGATGATGATGATGTCGAAGTAGTACATGAAGTAGAAGAAAAGTTGAAGAAGAAGAAGAAGAAGAACAGGAAGAGGATGATGATGATGTTTAAGTAGCACAAGAAGAAGAAGAAGAAGAGGAAGAAAGAAGAAGAATAAGAAGAAGAAAAAGGCAAAGTACAAGAAGAAGAAGTAGAAGAAAAAGAAGAAGAAGAAGAAGAAGAAGAAAAAGAAGAGCAAGAATATGAAAAAGGAGAAGAGGAAGAAGAAGATGTAGAAGAAGATGAAGTAGAAGAAGAAGAAGATGATGAAGAATAAGAAGAAGAAGATGATGATGAAAAGAAGAAGAAGAGGAAGAAGAAGCAGAAGATGAAGAAGAAAAACACAAAGAAGAAGAAGATGATGAAGAAGAAGATGAAGAAGAAAAGAGGAAGAGGTGGAAGAAGAAGAAGAAGAAGAAGATGATGATGATGATGGAGAAGAAGAAGAAGAAGAAGAAGAGATGAAAAAAAAGAAGATGAAGAAGTGGAGAAAGAAGAGAAAGAAGAAGAAAAGAAGAAGAAGAAGAAGTGGAAGAGGAAGAAGATGATGAAGAAGAAGAAGAATAAGAACAAGAGGAAGAAGGAGATGACAGAGAAGAAGTAAAAGACGAAGAAGAAGAAGAAAAGAAGAAAAGGAGGAAGAAGAAGAAGAAGAATAAGAAGAATAAGAATAAGAAGAAGTAGAAGAAGTAGAAGAAGAAAAAGAATTAGAAGAAGAAGAATAAGAAGAAGAAGGCTAAGAAGAAGAAATAGTAAGCGAAGACGAAGAAGAAGAAAACTATGAAGAAGAAGAAGAAAAAGTAGTAGTAGAAGAAGAACAACAACAAGAAGATAAAGAAGAACAAGAACAGAAAGAAGAGGAAGAAGAAGAAAAGAAGAAAAAGAAGAAGAAGAAGAAGAAGAAGAAGAAGAAGGTGATGATGATGAAGAAGAAGACGTCAAAGACAAAGAAGAATATGACAAAGAAGGGCAAGAAGAAGAAGAGGATGAAGAAAAAGTAGAAGAAAAAGAAGAAGAAGAAGAAGAAGTAAACATTAAAAAGAAGAAGAAGAAGTAGGAGAAGGAGAGGAAGAAGAAAAAGAAGAAGAAGAAGTAGAAGAAGACAAAGAAGAAAAATAAGAAGAAGAAGAAGAAGAAGAAGAAGAAGAAGAAGAAGAACATTAAGAGGAAGAAGAAGAAGAAGAAGTGGGAGAAGGAGAGGAAGAAGAAGAAGGAAGAAGAAGAAGACTAAGAAGAAAAATAAGAGGTTGAAGAAGAAGAAGAAAAAGATGAAGAAGAAGAAGACGAAGAAAAAGAAGAGGAAGAAGAAGAAGAAGAAGAAGACAAAGAAGGAGATGAAAAGAAGAGGAAGAAGAAAAAGAAAAAGAAGAAGATGAAGACAAAAAAAAGAAGAAGAACAATGAGAAGAAGAAGAAGAAAAAAAGATGAAGAAGAAGAAGAGGAAGAAGTTGAAGATAAAGAAAAAGAAGAAGAAGATGATGATGAAGAAGAAGTAGAAGGAGATGAAGAGGAAGGGCAAGAAAAAGAAGAAAAGAATAAGTAGTAGTTGTAGAATAAGAAGATGAAGAAGAAGTAGTACAAGAAGAGGAAGCTGAAGATGAATAAAAAGAAGAACAAGAAGACGTAAAAGAAGAAGAAGAAGAATATGAAGAATAAGAAGAAGAAGACAATGAAGTTGAAGAGGGCAAAGAAGAATAAGAAAGTGAAGAAGAAGAAGAAAAAAAGTAGAAGTAGATGATGTTTATGATGATTGTGACTAAGAAGAAGAAGAAGAAGAAGAAGAAGATGATGAATAATAATAAGAAGTGGCATAAGAAGATGAAGATGAGTAAGAATAGAAGAAGAACAAGTAGAAGAAGACGATGCGAAAGAAGAGAAAGATGAAGAAAAAGAAAAAGAATAAGCAAAAAAAGGAGCGGAACAAAAGAAAGAAGAAGAAGAGGAAGAACATGAAGATGAAGAAGAAGAAGAGGAAGAAGAAGAAGAAGAAGACGAACAAAAAGAAGAAGATGAAGAAAGGAAAAGGATGAAGAAAATGAAGACGAAGATGTGGAAGAAGAAGAAGAAGGAGATATTAAAGAAGAAGAAGAAGAAGAAGACAAAGAAAAAGAAGTAGAGAAAGAAGAAGAAGAAGAAGAAGGAGAAGATAAAAAAGATGGAGGAGAAGAAGAAGAAGAAGAGGAAGAACAAGAAGATGAAGTAGCAAAAGAAGAAGAAGAAGACGAAGATGAAGAAGAAGACGAAGAAGAGGAAGGAGAAGAAGAGGAAGGAGAAGAAGAGAAAGAAGAAGTAGAGCAAGAGAAAGAAGAAGAAGAAGAAAATGATGATGATGATGCTAAAGATGAAGAAAAAAAGACGAAGAAGTAGGCAAAAAAGAGGAAGAAGAAGAAAATAAAGAAGAAGAAGTAGATGAAAAAGAAGTAGAAGAGGAAGAAGAAGAGGAAGAGAAAAAAGAAGAAGAAAATGATGATGATGATGCTAAAGATGAAGAAAAAAAGACGAAGAAATAGGCAAAGAAGAGGAAGAGGAAGAAAAGAAAGAAGAAGCAGATGAAAAAGAAGAAGAACAAGAAGAAGTGGAAGAAGAAGAAGAATGCAAAATAGAAGAAAAAGAAGAAGAAGAATAAGAAGAAGAAGATGAAGACGAAGAAGAAGAAGAACAAGAGGAAGAAGAAGAAGAAGATGAAGAAGAAGACGAAGACGAAGAAAATGGAGACAATGAAGAAGGAGAAGGAGCGGAAGAAGAAGTAGAAGAAGAAGAGTAAGATGGCAAAAAGGAAAAAGAAGATGATAATGAACAAGAAGATGAAGATGAAAAAAATATTAAGAAGAAGAAGAAGGAAGAGGAGGAAAATTAGTAGCAGAGGAAGAACAAGAAGAAGGAGAAGAAGAAGAAGATGATGATGATGATGTTGAAGATGAAGAAAAAAAGACGAAGAAATAGGTGAAGAAGAGGAAGAGGAAGAAAAGAAAGAAGAAGAAGTAGATGAAAAAGAAGAAGAACAAGAAGAAGAGGAAGAAGAAGAAGAAGAAGAAGAAGAAGAAGAAGAAGAAGAATGCAAAATAGAAGAAAAAGATGAAGAAGAACAAGAAAAAGAAGATGCAGACGAAGAAGTGAAAGAAGAAGAAGAACAAGAGGAAGAAGAAGAAGAAGATGAAGAAGAAGACGAAGACGAAGATGAAGAAAATAGAGACAATGAAGAAGAAGGAGCGGAAGAAGAAGTAGACGAAGAAGAATAAGATGGCAAAAAAGAAAAAGAAGATGATAATGAAAAAGAAGATGAAGATGAAAAAAATATTAAGAAGAAGAAGGAGGAGGAAGAAAATTAGTAGTAGAGGAAGAACAAGAAGAAGGAGATGAAGAAGAAGAGGAAGAAGTGGAGGAAAAAGAAGAAGAAGAAGAAGAAGAAGAGCGAAGGTGAAGAAGGCGAAGAAGAAGATGAAGAAGAAGAAGACTAAGAAGAAGAAGATGAAGTAGAAAAAGTAGAAGTGGAAGAAGACGAAGATGAAGAAGAAGAAGAAGAAGAAGAAGCAGAAGAAGATGAAGATAAAAAGATGTTGAAGAAGGAGAGGAAGAAGAGGAAGTTGTAGAAGAGGAAGAAGAAGAAGAAGAAGAAAAAGAAGCAGAAGATGAAGAAGAGGAAGAAGAGGAAGAGGAAGAAGTAGAAGAAGTAGAAGAAGAAAAAGGAGAAGAAAGAGAAGAAGGAGAAGAAGAAGAAGAAGAGGAAGAAAAGAATTAGAAGAAGAAGAAGAAGAAAAAGCTGAAGAAGAAGAAGCAGAACAAGAACAAGAACAAGAAGATAAAGAAGAAGAAGAAGAAGAAGAAAAAAAAGAAGAAGAAGGAGACGAGGAAGAAGAAGAAGAAGCAGTAGAAGAGGAAAAAGAAGTAGGCAAAGAAAAAGAAGAAAAAGGAGAAGTACAAGAAGACAAAAGAAGAAGAAGAAGAAGAAGAAGAAGGAGATGAAGATGACGACAAAGACGAAAAAAGAGAAGAAAGAGAAGATGGAGAAGAAGAAGGAGGAGCGGAAGATGAAGATTTTCATGAAGAAGAAGAAGAAGAAAGGGAAGAAGAAGATGTCGAAGAAGACGAAGAAGAAAAAGAAGTAAATGAAGAAGATGAAGATGAAGAAGAAAAAAAGAAGAAGATATAGAAATGGAAGAATGAGAAGAGGAGGAAGAAGAAGAAGATGAAGAAGGCAAAGAAGAAAAAGACACTGAAAAAAAAGAAAAAGTTGAAGAATAGGAAAAAGTAGAGGAAGAAAAAGAAGAAGAAGAAGAAGAAGAAGAAGAAGAAGGTGAAGAAGAAGAAGAAGAAGAAAATGAGTAAGAAGAAGAAATGGAAGACAAAGAAGAAGGAGAAGAAGAAGAATAAGACGACGATGAAGAAGGAGAAGAACAAGAATAGGAAGAAGAAAAAAGATGAAGAAAAAAAAGCTGATGGAGAACTAGAAGAAGAAAAAAAAAGAAGAAGTATAACAAGATCAGAAGAATTGAAAGCCAAAGAAGAAGAAGCTGAAGAAGAAGATGACGACAAAGAAGAAGAGGAGGAGGAAGAAGAAGATGAAGAAGAAGAAGAAGAAGAAGAGGTGGAAGAAAAAGAAAATAAGAAGAAGAAGACAAAGAAGAAGTGGTAGTAGTAGAAGAAGAAGAACACAAAGAAGTTGAGATGAAGAAGAAAAAGGCAAAGAAGAAGAGAAGGAAAAAGAAGAAGAAGAAGAAGAAGAAGGAAAAAGAAGAAGAAGAGGAAGAAGAAGATCAAGGATAAGAAGAAAAAGGTAGAAGAAGAAGAACAACAAGAAAAAGAAGAAGAAGAGAAAGAAGAAGGTCAAGAATAACAAGAAAAAGTAGATGAAGAAAAAGAAGAAGAAGAAGTAAAAAAAGGAGGAGAAGAAGAAGCAGAAGAAGAAGAAGAAGAAGAAGAAGAAGAAGAAGAAGAAAAAGAAGGAGGAGAAGAAGAAGAAAGAATAGGCGAACAAGAAGAAGAAGAACACAAGGAGAAGAAGAAGAACAAGAAGAAGAAGAAGAAGAGGAAAAAGAAGGAGAAGACAAAAAAGAAGAAAAAGAAGCAGAAGAAGAAGAAGATGATGAAGAAGAAGGAGAAGAAGAACATTAATAATAATAAAAATAATAATAATAAGAAGTAGAAAAAGAAGAAGAAGAAGAAGAAGAAGAACTAGACGAAGAAAAAGAAGAAGAAGAAGAAGAAGAAGAAGAAGAAGAAGAAGGAGAAGAAGATGATGATGAAAAGGAGGAGGAGGTGGAGTAGGAGGAGGAGGACAAGAAGAAGGAGAAGAAGAAGAAGAAGAAGAAGAAGAAGAAGAAGACGAGGAAGAATGAGGAGAAGAAGAAGAATAAGAAGAAGAAGTAGAAGAAGAAGAAGATGATGATGATGTTGAAGAAGTAGAAGAAAAAGAAGATGAAGAGGAAGAAGAAGAAGATGAAGAAGAAGATGGAGATGAAGAACGAGAAGAAGAAGTAGAAGAAAAAGAAGAAGAAGAAGAGGAAGAAGAGGAAGAAGAAGAACAAGGAGAAATGGAAGAAGAAGAAGAATAAAAAGAAGAAGAAGAAGAAGAAGAAGTACAAGAATAGGAATAAGAAGAGAAGAACAAAAGAAGTAGAAGAAGAACGAGAAGAAGAAGACGAAGAAGAACAAGATGATGAGGAAGAACACGAAGATGAAGAAAAAGATGAGAAAGAAGAAGTAAAAGAAGAAGAAGAAGAAGAAGATGAAGATGAAGATGATAAAGATGAAGAAGAAGAAGAAGAAGAAGAAGAAGAGACAAAGAAAAAGAAGATGAAGAAGTAGAAAAAGACATGGAAGAAGAAGAAGAAGAAGAGGACAAAGAAGTGGAAGAAGAAGAAATAAAAGAAAAAGAAGAAAAAGAAGTAAACCAAGAAGAAGATGAAGGAGATGAAGAAGAAGAAGTACATGAAGAAGAAGGAGAAGAAGGTAGTGAAGTGGGAGAAGGGGAAGAGGAAGAAGAAGGAGAGGAGGAAAAAGGAGGAGAAGAAAAAGAATAAGAAGAAGAAAAAGAAGAAGGAGAAGAAGAAGGAGAAGAAAAAAGAAGACGAAGAAGAAGAAGAAGAGGATGAAGAAGATGAAAAGAAGAAATAGTAAACTAAGAAGAAGAAGAAGTAGACAAAGAAGAAGTTGTAGTAGTAGTAGAAGAAGGAGAAGATCAAGAACAAGAAGAATAGAAAGAAGAAGAAGTAAAAGAGGAATAAGAAGAAGAGGCAGAACAAGTAAAATATTATGTTGATGAAGAAGAAGAATGCGAAGACGAAGAGGAAGAAGACGAAGAAGAGGAGGAAGGACAAGAAGAAGATGATGAAGAAGAAGAAGAACAAGAAGAAGTTGAAGAAGAAGAAGAAGTAGAAGAAGAAGATGATGATGAAGAAGAAGAAGTATAAGAAGCAGAGGAAGAAGAAGAAGAAGAAGAAGAGGAAGAAGAACAAAAAGAAGAGGAAAAAGTAGAAGAAAAAGAAGTAGAAGAAGAAGATGAAGAAGAAGACTTCGAAGAAGAGATGAGATGAAGAAGACATAGAGGAAGAGAAGATGAAGAGGAATAAGAAGAAAAAGAAGAAGAAGAAGAGGAAGAAGACAAAGAAGACGAAGAAGAAGAGGAAGAAGATTAAGATGAAGAAGCAGAAGATGAAGAAGAAGAAGAAGAAGGAGACGAAGTTGCTGAAGAAGAAGAGGAAGAAGAAGAAGAAGAAAAAGAAGAAGTAGAAGATGAAGGAGAAGGAGGAGGAGAAGAAGAGGAAAAAGATAAAGAATAAGAAGAAAAAGAAGAAGAAGAAAAAGTAGATTAAGAAGAAGAAGAAGAAGGAGAAGGAGAGGAAGAAGAAGAAAATGAAGAAGAAGAAGAAGAAGACTAAGAAGTATAATAAGCAGATGTAGAAAAAGAAGAAGAAGATGATGAAGAAAAGAAGAAGAGGAAGAAGAAGAAGAAGTAGAAGATGAGAAAGAGGAGTAGGAAGAAGAAGAAGAAGAAGATGATGATGATGAAGAAGAACAAGAAAAAGAACAAGAAAAAGAACAAGAGGAAGATGATAGAAGAAGAAGAAGAAAAAGAAGAAGAAGAAGAAGAGAGAAAAGAAGAAGAAGAAGAAGAAGGAGAAGAAGAAGGACAAGAAGGTGAAGAAGAAGAAGAAGAATAACAAGAGGGAGAAGAGGAAGAGGTAGAAGAAGAAGAAGAAGAAGAAGAAGTAGCAGAAGAAGAAGAAGTTCAAGAAAAAATAGAAGAGGTAGAAGATGTAATAGTTAAAGAAGAGTAAGAGAAGAAAAAGATGATGAAGAAGAAGAAGAAGAAAAAGAAGATGATGAAGAAGAAGAACATGAAGAAGAAGAAGAAGAAGACAATGAAGAAGAAGAAGACAACAAAAAAGAATAGGAAGAAGAAGATAAAAATGGAAGAAGTAGTGGAAGAAAAGAAGAAGAAGAAGAAGAAGGAGAAGAAGAAGAAGAACAAAAAGAAGAAGAAAAAGAAGAATAGATGAAGAAGGAGACGAAGAATAAGAAGAAGAAGAAGAATATTAGAAAGAAGAAGATGACGAAAAAGAGGAAGAGGAAGAAGAAATAGAAAAAGAAGATAAAGAAGAAGAAGATGGAGAAGAAGGACAAGAAGGAGAAGGAGAAGAAAAAGAAGGGAAAGAAATGGAAGAACTAGAAGAAGAAGAACAATAATATTAATAGTAAGAATAAGAGGAAGAAGAAGGTGACGAAAAAGAAGAAGAAGAAGAAGATGATGAAGAAGAAAAAGAAGAAGAAGAGGAAGAGGAAGAAGGAGAAGATGAAGAAGAAAAAGAAGAATAACAAGAAGTAGAACAACAAAAAGAGGAAGAAGTTATTGATGAAAAAGAAGAAGAAGAATAACAAGAAGAGAAGAAGAAGAAGAAGAAGAAGAAGACGAAGAAGAAGAAGAAGAAAAAAATGAGGAAGACAAAGCTGAAGAAGAAGAAGAAGAAGAAGAAAAAGAATAATAATAAGAAGAAGAAGATGTTGATGAAGAAGGGGATAAAGGAGAGGTGGAAGAAGGACAAAGGGAAGAGGAAGAAAAAGTAGAAGAAGAAGGAGAGGCAAAGAAGGAAAAGTTGAAGAAGAGGAAGAAGAAGAAGATGAAGATAATGAAGAAGAAGAAGTAGAAGAGGAAAAAGAAGAAGAAGAAGAAAATGAAAAAAAGGAAGAAGACAAAGAAGAAGAACATGGAGAAGAAGAACAAGGCAAAGAAGAAGAAGAAGGAAAAGAAAAAGAAGAAGAAAGAGAGGAAGATGAATTAAAAGAAGAAGGAGGAGAGGTAAAAGAACAAAATGAAGGAGAAGAAGAAGAAGAAGAACAAAGAGAGGAAGATGAATTAAAAGAAGAAGGAGGAGAAGAAAAAGAACAGAATGAAGGAGAAGAAGAAGAAGAGGAGGAGAAAGAAGAGGAAGTGTAAGAAAAGGAAGGAAAAGAAGAAGAAAAGATAATGAAGAAGAAGATATCAAAGAAATAGCACAGCAACACCAACAAGAGGATGAAAAAGAAGAAGAAGAAGAAGAACAACAACAACAACAAAAAGACAAAGAGGAAGAGGAAGAAGAATAGAACAAGAATAAATGGAAGAAGAAGGGGAAGGAGAAGAATAAGAAGAAGAACAAGAAGTATATGATGATGAAGAAGAAGAAGAAGATGAAGAAAAAATAGAAGAAGAAGATGAAGTACAAGAAGAAGACAGAGAAGAAGTAGAAGAAGAAGAAGAAGAAGAAGAAAGAGGAAGAAGAAAACGACGATGAAGAATAAGAATAAGAGGAAGATGAGGAAGACGAAGAAGAAGGAGAAGAAGAAGAAGAAAAAGATGGAAAAGAAGGAGAAGAAACAGAAGAAAAAGAAGAAGAAAAAGAAGACGATGATGATGAAGAAGAAGAAGAAGAAGAAGAAGAAGAAGAAGAAGAAGAAGAAAAGGAAGAAGAAGAAGAAGAAGAAGAGGAATGACAAGAAAAAGAAGAAGAAGAAATAGAAGAAGTAGAAGACGAAGAGAAAGAAGAGCAAGAAGGAGAAGAAGAAGAAGAAAAGAAGAATAGGAATAAGAGGAGGATGAAGAAGAAGAAGAAGAAGATGAAATGATGATGAAGAAGAAGAATAGAAGAAGAAGAAGAAGAAGAAGAGGATGAAGAAGAACAAGTCGAATAAGAAGAAGACGATGCAGAAGAAGTTAAAGAAGAAGAAGAAGAAGATGATGATGATGATGATGAAGCTGATGAAAAAGAAGAAGAAGAAGAAGAAGAAGAGACGAAGAAAAAGAGAATGAAGAAGTGGAAGAAGAAGAATTAGAAGAAGAAGAAGAAGAAGAAGAAGATAAAGTAGATAAAGAAGGGGAGGAGGAAGAAGAAGAACATGATGATGAAGAAGAAGACGAAGAAGGAGAAGAAAAAGAAGAAGAAGATGATGAAGATTAAGAAGAAGAAGAAGAAGAAAAAGATAGAGAAGGAGAAGAGGAAGAAGAAGAAAAAGAAGAAGAGGCAGAAAAAGAAAAGGAGAAGAAGATGAAGAAGAAGAAGAAGAATAAGAAGAAGTAGAAGAAGAATAAGAAAAAGAATAAGAAGAAGAAGAAGAAAAAGGAGGAGAAGAAGAAGTAGAAGAAGAAGAAGAAGAAGAAGAAGAAGGACAAGACGAAGAAGAAGAAATAGCAGGCGAAGAAGAAGAATAATAAGATGAAGAATAAAAAGGAGAAGAAAAAGAAGAAGAAGAAGAAGAAGAAGAAGACGAAGAAGAAGAAGAAGAAGATCAAGATCTAGAAGAACAAGGGGAAGAACAAGAAGATGAAGAATAAGTAGAAGATGAAGAAGAAGAAGAAGAAGAAGAAGAGGCATACGAACAAAAGGAAGAAGATGAAGAAGATGGAGAAAATGAAGAAGAAGAAGATAATGATGATGTTATGATGAAGGAGGAGGAGGAGGGGGAGACAAAGAAGAAGAAGAAAAAAAAGACAAAGAAGGAGGAGGAGAAGAAGAAGAAGAAGGTGATGAAGAAGTAGTCGAAGAAGAAGAAGAAGAAGGAGAAGTAGAAGAAGAAGAAGAAGACAAAGAAGAACAAGTTGAAGTAAAAGAAGAAGAAGAATAAGATGAAGAAGTAGAAGATGAGGAAGTAGAAGAAGAAGAAGAAGGAGAAGAAGTAGAAGAAGTAGAAGGAGGAGGAGGAGGATGAGGAGGAGGGGAAGAAGAAGAAGAAGAAGAAAAAGAAAAAATAGAAGAAGAAGAAGAAGAAGAATAAGGTGACAAACAACATGAAGAAGTAGAAGTAAAATAATTAGAAGAAGAAGAACAAGAAGTGGAAGGAGAAAAAAGAGAAGAGGAAGTAGACGAAGAAGAATAAGAAGAAGAAAAAGAAAAAAAAGAAGAAGAAGAAGAAGAAGATGATGATGATGATGATGATGAAGAAAAGAAGAAGAAGAAGAGAAGAAGAAGAAGAGGATGAAGAAGCAGAAGATGAAGAAGAAAAACACAAAGAAGAAGATGATGAAGAAGAAGAAGATGATGATGATGATGAAGAAGAAGAAGAAGTAGTAGAAGAAGAAGAAGAAGAAAAAGAAGAAGAAGATGATGATGATGACGATGACGATGAAGAAGAAGAAGAAGAAGAAGAGCAAGAAGAAGAGACAAAGAAAAAGAAGATGAAGAAGTGCAAGAAGAAGAGGAGTAAGATGAAGAAGAAGAAGAAGACAAAGAAGTAATAATATAAGAAGAATAAGAAGAAGAAGAAGAGAAAGAAGAAGAGGAAGATGATGATGATGATGATGATGATGATGATGATGAGGATGAAGAATAAGAAGAATAAGAAGAAGAAGAGGTTAGAGTAGAAGGAGAAGCAGAAGAAGAAGAAGAAGATGAGGAGGGAAAAGATGATGATGAAGAAGAAGAATAATAAGAAGAAGTAGGAGAAGAAGAAGAAGGAAAAGAAGAAGAAGGAAAAGAAGAAAAGAAGTAGTAGAAGAAGAAGAAGAGAAAGAAAAAGAATAAGAAGGGGAAGAAGAAGGAATTGTATGCGAAGAAGAAGATGAAGGAGAAGAAGAAGAAGAAGAAGAAAAAGAAGTAGTAGAAGAAGAAGAAGATCAAAAACAAGAAGAGCAGAAAGAAGAAGAAGATGAAGAAAAGGAAGAATAATAATAACAATAACAAGTAGCAGATGAAGAAAAAGAAGAAAAAGAAGATGATGATGATGAAGAAGAATAACAAGAAGAAGAAGATGTTGTTGATGGAGGAGGAGGAGGACAAGAAGAAGAAGAATGAGAAGAAGAAGATGAAGATGAAGAAGGAGCAGGTGGAGGCAGAGAAGAAGAAAAAAAAATGTGAAGAAGAAGAAGAAGAAGAAGAGTACGAAGAAGAAGAACACGTAAAAGAAGAAGAGCAAGAAGAAGAAGAAGAAGATGTAGAAGTAGAAGTAGAAGAAGAAGAAGAAGAAAAATATGATGAATAACAAGAAGAGGAAAAAGAAGAAGAAAAAGAAGAAGAGGAAGAAGAAAAAGAAAAAAAAAGGAGGAGGAGAAGAAGAAGAAGAAGTATAAGGAGAAGAAGAAGAGGAAGAAGAAGAAGAAGAAGAAGAAGAAGAAGGCAAAGGAGAAGAACATAAAGAAGTAGAAGATGATGAAAAAGAACATGAGGATGGTGAAGAAGAAGAAGAAGAAAAATAAACGGGAAAAGAACCAGTAGAAGAAGTTGAAGAAGATGAAGGAGTAGAAGTGAAAGAAGGCGAGGAAGAAGAAGAAGAAGAACAAGTTAAAGAGGAAGAAGGAAAAGAAAAAAAAGGAGGAGGAGAAGAAGAAGAAGAAGTGTAAGGAGAAGAAGAAGAGGAAGAAGAAGAAGAAAAAGAACAAGGCAAAGGAGAAGAACATAATGAAGAAGAAGATGATGAAAAAGAACACGAGGATAGTGAAGTAGAAGAAGAAAAATAAAAAGGAAAAGAACCAGTAGAAGAAGTTGAAGAAGAGGAAGGAGCAGAAGTGAAAGAAGACGAGGAAGAAGAAGAAGAAGAACAAGTTAAAGAAGAAGAAGAAGAACAATTTAAAGAAGAAGAAGAAGAAGAGACAAAGAAGAAGATGAGTAAAAATTAAGAAGAAGAAGAAGAATAACAAGAAAAACACGACAAACAAGAGGAGGAAGAAGAAGATGAAGAAGCAGAAGAAGGAGATGAAGAAGAAGCAAAAGAAGAATAACAAGAAGATAAAGAAGAGGAAGAAGAAGGAGAAGAAGAAGTACAAGTAGTAGAAGAACAAGAAGAAGAAGAAGAACAAGAAGATGAAGAAGAAGACAACAAAGATTAGAAAAAAAAGAGGAGAAGAAGAAGAAGCAGAAGCATATGAAGAAGAAGAAGAAGAAGAAGAGAAAGTAGAAGAAGAAAGAGAAGAACATGAAGAAAATGAAGAAGAAGAGGAAGAAGAAGAAGAAGAAGAAGTGAAAGAAGGAGAAGAAGAAGAATAAGATGAAGGAGAAGAAGAAGTAGTAGTAGTAGAAGAAAAAGAAAAAGAAGGAGAAGAATAAGAAGAAGAAGAATGGGAAGAAGAAGAAGCAGATGATGAAGAAAAAGAAGAAGAAGAAGAAGAAGAAGAAGAAGAAGAAGAAGAAGAGCAAGAAGAAGAAGAAGAAGAAGAAGAAGAGCAAGAAGAAGAAGAAGAAGAAGAAGAAGAAGAACAACAACAACAAGAACAGTAAGAAGAAGAAGAAGAAGAAGAAGAAGAAAAGGAAGAAGATGAAGAAGAAGGAGGGGGAGGAGGGGGAGGAGGAGAAGAAGATGAAGAAGATGATTATGATGATGATTATGATGATGAAGAAGGAGAAGAAGGAGGTGGAGGAGAATTAACAAAAGAAGAAGAAGAAGAAGAAGAAGAGGAAGAAGAAGAACGAGAAGAAGGAGAAAAAGAAGAAGAAGAGAAAGAAGAAGATGAAGAAGAAGAGGAAGAAGAAGAAGAAGAAGAATAAGAAGTAGAAGAAGAAGATGTAAAAGAAGAGGGATGAGAAGAAGAAGTGGAAGAAGAAAAAGAAGAAGAAGAGGAGGTAGAAGAAGAAGAAGTAGGAGAAGGAGAAGGAGATGAAGAGGAGAAGAATAATAATAATAATAATAAGAGGAAGATGATGATGTTATTTATGATGATGAAGAAGAAGAAGAAAAAAGAGAAGAAGAAGAAGAAGAAGAAGAAGAAGAGAAAGAAGAACAAGAAGAATGAGATGAAGAAAAGTAAGAACAAGTGGAGGAAGGAGAAGAAGAAGAAGAAGATGAAGAAGAAGAAGAAGTAATAGAAGAAGAAGAAGAAGAAGAAAAAGAAGAAGAAGAAGAAGAAGAATATGTGGAAGAAGAAGCAGAAGAAGTTGAAGAAGAAGAACAACAAGAAGAAGAAGAACAAGAAGATGAAGAAGAAGACAATGAAGATAAGAAAAGAAAGTGGAGAAGAAGAAAAAGCAGGAAAAGAAGAAGAAGAAGAAGAAGAAGAAAAAGAAGAAGTAGGCGGAGAAGGGGAAGAGGAAGAAGAAGAAGAAGAAGAAGAGGAAGAAATGAAGAAGAGGAGGAGGAAGAAGAAGAAGAAGAGGAAGAAGGAGAAGAAGAAGAATAGGAAGAAGAAGAATAGGAAGAAGAAGAAGTAGTAGTAGTAAAAGAAGAAGAAGAACAAGAAGAAGGAGAAGAATAAGAAGAAGAAGAAAAAGAAGAAAAGAAGAAGAAGATGATGAAAAAGTTGAAGAATACAAAGAAGAAGAAGAAGAAGAAGAAGACGAAGAGGAAGAAGAAGAAGAAGAAGAAGAAGAAGAGACAGAAGAAGAAGAAGAAGAAGAAGAGCCAGAAGAAGAAGAAGAAGAAGAAGAAGAACAACAACAAGAAGACTAGGAAGAAGTAGAAGAAGAATAGTAAGAAGAAGAAGAAGAAGAAGAAGAAGAAGAAGAAGAAGAAGATGAAAAGGAAGAAGATGAAGAAGAAGAAGCAGTAGAGGGAGGAGGAGGAGGAGAAGAAGAACAAGAATAAGAAGAAGAAGTAGAAGACAAAGGTGGAGGAGAATGAATATAAGAAGAAGAAGAAGAAGTAGAAGAAGAAGAGGAAGAAAAAGATGAAGAAGAAGAAAAAGAGGAAGAAGAAGAAGAAGAAAAAGAAGAAGAAGAAGAAGGAGAAGAAGAAGAAGAGAAAGATGAAGAAGAAGAAGAAGAAGAAGAAGGGCAAGAAGAAGAAGAAGAAGAAGAAGAAGAAAAGGGATGAGGAGAAGAAGAGGAAGAAGAAAAATTAGAAGAAGTAGAAGAAGAAGAAGTAAGAGGAGGACGAGGAGGAGGAGAAGAAGAAGAAGAAGAATTAGAAGAAGAAGAAGAAGATGATGATGATGATTATGATAATGGAGAAGAAGAAAAAGAAAAAGGAGGAGAAGAATAAGAAGAAGAAGAGAAAGAAGAAGAAGAGGAAGAAGAAGAAGAATAAGAATAAGATAAAGTGGAGGAAGAAAGAGTGGAGGAAGAAGAAGAAGAAGAAGTAATAGAAGGAGATGAAGAAGAGGAAGAAGAACAAGACGAATATGAAGAAGAAGAAGAAGAAGAGAAAGAAAGGAAGAAGATGAGGAAGAGGAGGAAGAAGAATAATAAGAAGATGAAGAAGAAAAAGAAGTTAGAGAAGAGAAAGACTAAGAAGAGGAGGCGGAAGAAGATGAAGAAGAAGTAGAAGGAGAAGAAGAAGAAGAAAAAGATGAAGAAGAAGAAGGAGAAGAAGGAGAAGAAGAATATGATAGAAAAGAAGATGAAGAAATAAATGAAGAAGAAGAAGAAGTAGGAGAAGAAGAAGAAGAAGAAGAAGAGGAAGAAGAAGAAGATCATGAAGAAGATGAAGAAGAAAAAGAAAAACAAGAAGTGGAAGAAGAAGAAGAAGAAGATGACAAAGTAGAAGATGAAGAAGAAGAGTAAGAAGAAGAAAGAGAAGGAGGAGGAGAAGGAGAAGAAAAAGAAGAAGAACAAGAAGAAGAAGAAAGAGAAGATGAAGATGACAAAAAAGACAAAGATGAAAAAGAAGTAAATGAAAAAGACGAAGATGAAGAAGTAGAAGAAGATATAGAAAAAGAAGAGTGAGAAGAAGAAGGAGAAGAAGAAGAAGAAGAGGATGAAGATGAAGAAGAAAAAGCTTAAGAAGAGCAGGACAAAGAAGAAGAACAAGAATAAAAAGAAGTAGAAGGAGAAAAGTAGAAGAAGAAGAAGAAGAAAAAGAGTAAGAAGAAGAAGAGGAAGAAGAGGAAGAAGAAGATGATGATGATGATGAAGAAGAAGCAGAACATGATAAGAAGAAGAAGAAGGCAAAGAAGAAGAAGAAGAAGAAGAAGGGGAAGAAGAAGGAGAAGAAGAAGAAGAAGAAGAAGAAGAAGAAGAAGAAGAAGAAGAAGGAGAAGAGAAGAAAAAGAAGAAAAAGAAGAAGAAAAAGGAGAAGAAGATGATGATGAAGAAGAAGAAGATTAAGAATTAGAGAAAGAAGAAGATGAAGAAGATAAAGAAGAATAAAAAGAAGAAGATGAAAAAGATGATGAAGAAGAATAAGTAGAATAAGAATGGGGAGAGGAAGAGTAAGAGAAAGAAGAAGAATAAGTTGAAGAAAAAGAAGAAGAAGAAGAGAAAGAAGAAGTAAGAAGTAGTAGAAGAAGAAGAAGAGAAGAACAAAATGAAAAGGAAGAGGAAGACGATGAAGATGAGGATGAAGAAGAAGAAGAAGAAGAAAAAGATTAGGAAGAAGAAGAAGACGAAGGAGACAAAGAAGTCAAAGAAGAAGACGAAGATGAAGAAGAAGAAGAAGATGACGATGATGAAGCAAGGTATAAAGTAGAGGTGGAAGAAGAAGAAGAAGAAGAACATGTAAAGGAAGAATGAAAGACAAAGAAGAAAAAGTTGAAGAAGAGGAAGAAGAAGATGTTGATTTTGGTGATGAAGAAGAAGAGAAGAAGAAGAAGAAGAAGAAGAAGTAGAAGAAGGAGAAGAAGAAGACCATGATGATGATGATGAAAAGAGAAAGAAGAAGAAGAAGAAGAAGAAGGAGACAACGAAAAAGACGAATAAGAAGAAGAAGGAGAAGAATAAGAAGAAGAAGAAGAGGAAGAAGATGAAGAAGAAGAAGAAGGAGACAAAGATCCAGATGAAGAAGAAGAGGAAGAGAAAGAAGAAGGAGGAGGAGGAGGAGAAAAAGGAGAAGAAGTAGAGGTGGAAGAAGAAGAGGAACAATAACAAGATGAAGAAAAAGAAGAGAAAAAAGATGGAGAAAAAGAAAAAGTTGTTGAACTAGCTTAACAAAAATATTAGGAAGTTGAAGAAGAAGAAGAAGATGATGAAGAAGAAGAAGATAAAGAACAAGAGGAAGAAGAAGACAAAGAAGCGAAGAAGAAGAACTAGAAGAATAAGAGGAAGGAGAAGAAGAAGAAGAAGAAGAGGAATAAGATGATGAAGAAGAAGAAGATGAAGAAGAAGAAGAGAAAGGAGAAGAAGAAGAAGGTGATGAGGAAGAAGAAGAAGAAGATGAAGAAAGAGAAGATGAAGGAGAAAAAGATGAAGAAGAATGCAAAGAAGTAAAAGAAGAAGAAGAAGAAAGAGAAGAAGAAGAAGAAGAAGAAGACAATGATGATAAAGAAGAAAAAGAAGAAGACAAAGAAGAACAAGAAGGAGGAGGAGGAGGAGAAGTAGGAGGAGAAGAAGAAGAAGAAGAAGATGATGATGATGGTGATGATGATGAAGAAGACGAAGAAGAAGAAGAGGAAGAAGAAGAAGAAGAAGAAAAGGAAGAAGCAGTAGAAGAAGAGAAAGTAGAGGAAGAAGTAGTAGAAGAAGTAGAAGAGGAAAAAGAATAAGAAGAAGAAGAATAATAAGAAGATGATGATGAAGAAGAAGAGGAAGAATGAGATGAAGAAGGGGAAGAACAAGAAGTGTAGGAAGAAGAAGAAGATGAAGAAAAAGAAAAAGTAGTAGAAAAAGAAGAAGAAGGAGAAGACGAAGAAGAAGAAGAAGAAGAAGAAGAAGAAGAAGAAGTGGAAGAAGAAGAAGAAGAAGAAGAATATGAGGAAGGAGAGGTAGAAGAATTTGAAGAAGAAGACAAAGAAAGTAAGGATAAGAAGAAGTGGAGGATGACGAATAATTAGAAGATGAAGATGAAGACAAAGTCAGAGTAGAGAAAGAGGAAAAAGAGGGGGAGGAAGAAGAGGAAGAAGAAGAAGGAGAAGAAGAAGAAGAAGAAGAAGAAGGAGAAGTGGGAGTACAAGAATAAGATAGAAAGGAAGATGAAGAAGAAGAAGAAGATGAAGAAGAAGAAGAAGAAGACGAAGGAGAAGAAGAAGATGAAGAAAAGAAGAAGTAAAAGAAGAAGAAAAAGAAGTGGAAGAAGAAGAAGAAGAAGAATAGGGCAAAGTAGAAGATGAAGAAGAACAGTAAGAAGAAGAAAGAGAAGAAGGAGAAGGTGAAGAAGAAAGAAAAGAAGAAGATGACAATCAAGACAAAGAAGAAAAAGAAGTAAATGAAGAAGACCAAGAAGAAGAAGAAGAAGAAGAAGATATAGAAAAAGAAGATTAAGAAGAAGAAGAAGAAATAGAAGAAGATGAAGGCAAAGAAGAAAAAGAGAAAGACGAAGAAGAAAAAGATGAAGAAGAGGAAGAAGAAGAAGAGGAAGAAAAAGAAGAAGAACAAGAAGAAGAAGAAGAAGAAGGAGAAGAAGTAGTAGAAGAAGAAGAAGAAAATGAGTAAGAAGAAGAAGACGAAGAAGAGGAAGATGATGAAGAAGAAGAAGGAGAAGAAGTAGAACAAGAAGAGGAAGAAGAAGAACAAGTGGAATAAGGAAAAGAGGAAGGAGAAGAAGTAGAAGAGTAAAAGAAGAAGAGGACGAAGAAGATCAAGTAGAAGAAGAAGAGGAATAAGAAGAAGAAGAAGAAGAATAAGAATAAGAATAAGAAGAAGAAGAAAAAGAAGATTAAGCATAAGAAAATGATGTTGGAGAAGAAAAAGAGGAAGTAGAAGGAAAAGAAAAAGAAGAAGAAGATGATGAAAAAGAAATAGAAGTAGAAGCAGAAGATGAAGAAGTAGAAATAATAGGTAAAGAAGAAGAAGAACAAAAAGAAGAAGCTCAAGAATAAGAAGAATTGGAAGAAGAAGAAGAAGAAGAAGAAGAAAAAGTAGAAGATGAGGAAGAAGAAGAAGAAGATGATGATGATGATGATGACGATGAAGGAGGAGGTGGAGGAGGAGGTGAAGAAAAGAAGACGTAGGAGAAGAAGAAGAAAGAAGAAGAACAAGGGGAAAAGGAAGAAGAAAAACACGAAGAAGAAGAGGAAGAAGAAGATGAAGAAGAAGATGAAGAAGAACAAGAAGAAGGAGCAGAAGAAGAAGATAACAAAAAAGAAGAAGAAGAAGAAGAAGAGACGAAGGAAAAGAAGATGAAGAAATGGAAAAAGAAGAGAAAGAAGAAGAAGAAGAAGAAGAAGACATAGAAGAAGATGAAGAGGAAGAAGAAGAAGAAGAAGAGGAAGAAAAAGAAGAAGAAGAAGAAGAAGAAAATCAAGAAGAGGAAGAAGATGAAGAAGAAGAAATAGTAGGCTAAGAAGAAGAAGTAGTAGTAGTAGAAGAACAAGAAGAAGAACAAAATTAAGAACAATAAGGACATAAAGAAGAAGAAGAAGAAGAACAAGAAGAAGCAGAAGATGTTGATGATGAAGAAGAAGACGAAGACAAAGAAGTAGTCGAAGAAGAGGAAGAAGTAGAAGTGCAAGGAGAGATGAACAAGAAGAAGAAGACTAAGAAAAGAAGATGAAGAACTATAAAAAGAAAAAGAAAAGCAGAAGAAGATGAAGATCAAGAACATGAAGAAGAAGAAGAAGATGATGAAGTAGAAGAAGTTGAAGAAGAAGAAGAAGAAGAAGGAGAAGGAGAGGAAGAAGAAGAAGAAGTAGAAGAAGAGGAGGAAGAAGAAGAAGAAGAAGTAGAAAATGAAGAAGAAAAAGAAGAAGAAAAAGAAGATGAAGAAGAAGACTTCAAAGAAGGAACGAAGAAGAAGAAGATGAAGGGGAAGAAGAAGAAAAAAAAGAAGAAGAGGATTAAGAAGACAAAGAAGAAGAGGAAGAAGATTAAGAAGAAGAATAAGAAGTCGAAGAAGAAGAAGGGAACGAAGAAGCTGAAGAAGAAGAAGAAAATGAAGGAGAAGAGGATGGACTAGCAAAAGGAGAAGAAGAAGTGGAAGAAGAAGAAGAAGAAGAAGAAGAAGAAGTAGAACAAGAAGAAGAACAAGAACAAGAAGATTAAGAAGAAGAAGAAGAAGGAGAAGGAGAGGAAGGAAAAGAAGAAGAAGAAGAAGAAGACTAAGAAGTACAATATGATGATGATGATGAAGAAGAAGAAGATGAAGAAAAAGAAGAAAAAGAAGAAATAGAAGAGAAAGAAGAAGAAGAACACAATGATGGGAAAGAAGAAGAAGAAGACGAAGGAGAATAAGGAGATGAAAGAGAATAAGAATAAGAAGAAGAAGAAGAAGAAGAAGAAGAAGAAGAAGGAGAAGAAGGAGATGAAGGAGAATTGGAAGAAGAAGAAGAAGAAGAGAAGAAGTTGTAGTTGTAGTAGAAGAAGAGGAAGAAGAAGACGTAGAAGAAGAAGAAGATGTAGCCGAAGAAGATGAAAAAGAAGAAAGGAAGATGAAGAAGAAGAAATTCTAGTAGTAGTAATAGAAGAAGTAGAAGACGAAGAAAAGAAGAAGAAGAAGAAGAGGACGATGAAGAAGAAGAAGAATAAGGAGAAGAAGAAGAACAAGAAGAAGATGTAGAAGAGGAAGAAGAAGCTGAAGATTAATGTGAAGAAGAAGAAGAAGAAGGCAACGAATGCAAAGAGGACAAAGAAGAAGAAGAAGAAAGCAAAGAAGAAGAAGAGGTAAAAGAAAATGAAGAAGATGAAGAAGTTGATGATGATGGTGAAGAAGAAGAAGAAGAAGAAGAAGAAGAAAATAATAAGAAGAATTTGAATAAGAAGAAGAAGTAAAAGAAGAAGAAGAGGAAGAAGTGAATGAAGAAGAAAAAGAAAGAGAATAAGAGAAAGAAGAAGAAAAAGAAGAA
>JAIUJO010001525.1:127500-130655 GCA_023846275.1 Vanilla planifolia | reverse complement strand
AGTAGGAGGAAGAAGAAGAAGAAGAAGAAGAGAAAAAAGGTAAAGAAGAAGAGGTAGAAGAAGAAGAAGCAAAAGAAGAAGAACAAAAAGTAAAAGATGATGAAGAAGAAGAAGAACAAGAAGAAGAAGATGAAAAAGAAGAAGAGCAAGAAGAAGAAGCTGAAGGGGAGGAAGAAGAGGAAGATGAGGAAGAAGTAGAAGAAAAAGAACCAGAAGAAAAGAAAAATATTACAAATAAGTAGAAGGTAAAGAAGAGGAAGAAGAAGAAGAATAAGAACAAGTTGAAGAAGAAAAGATGAGGAGAAAAAAGGTAAAGAAGAAGGGGAAGAAGATGAAGTACTACATGTAGTAATAGTGGTAGTGGTAAAAGAAGAAGAAGAAGAAGAGAAAGATGATGAAGAAGAAGAAGAGAAAGAAGAAGAAGAAGAAGAAGAAGAAGAAGAAGAAGAGGAAGAGTAGGAAGGAGAAGATGAAGATGAGGAAGAAGAGAAAGAACAGGAGGAGGATGAAAAAGAAGAAGAAGAAGAAAAAGAATAAGAAGAAGAAGAAGAAGGAGAAGAATAAGAAGAAGATAAAGTAGGGAGTATGAAGAAGAAGAAGAAGAAAAAGAAGAGTAAGAATAAGAAGAAGAAGAAGAAGAAGACGAAGAAGAGGAAGAAGAAGAAGAAGAAAAAGAAGAAGAAGAGGAAGGTAAAGATGAAGAGGAAGAAGAAGAAGAAGAAGCGAAAGAAGAAGAAGAAAAACAGGAGGAAGTGGAAGAAGATGAAGAAGAAGAAGAAGAAAAAGAAGAGGAAGAAGAAGAAGAAGAAGAAGTAGACAAAGAAGAAGAAGAAGAAGAAGAAGAAGAAGTGAAAGAAAAAGAAGAAGAAGAAGAAGAAAGAAAAAGAAGAAGAACTAGAAGAAGAACAGGAAGAAGAAGAAAAAGATGAAGATTTTGAAGAAGAAGAACAAGTAGAAGAAGAAGTAGAAGAAAATGAAAAAGAAGAAGAAGCAAAAGAAGAAGATGAAGATGATGAAGAAGAAGAAGTTGAAGAAGAAGAAGAAGAAAACGAAGCACAAGAAGAAGAAGAAGAAGAAGAAGAAGAAGAAGAAGAAGATGATGATGATGATGATGAAGAAGAAGAAGAAGAAGAAGAAGATGATGATGATGAAGAAGAAGAAGAAGAAGGAAAAGATGATGAAGAAGAAGAAGAAAAAGAAGAGGACGAAGAAGAAGAAGAGCACAACAATGAAGAGAAGAAAAAGAAGAAGAAGAAGAATAAGTAGAGGAAGAAGAAGAAGAAGAAGAGGAAGAAGAAGCAGAAAAAAAAAAGAAGAAAAGGAAGGTAAAGAAGAAGAGGATGAAGAAGAAGTAGACGAAGAAGAAGAAGTAGAAGAAGAAGAAGAAAAAGAAGAAGATGAAGAACAAGAACAAGAAGAAGAAGAAACGATGAAGATTTTGAAGAAGAAGAAGAAGAAGAAGTAAAAATAGGAGAGAAGAAGAAGAAGAAGAAGAAGAAGAAGGAGAAGAAGTAGAAGAAGTCGGAGAAGAAGAAGAAGAAGAAGAAGAAGATAGAAGGAGAAGAAGAAGAAGGGAAAGAAGAAGAAAGAAGAAGAAGAAGAAGAAGAAGAAGGAGAAGAAAATGAGGAAAAAGAAGAAAAAGAAGAAAATGAAGAAGAATTTGCAGAGGATGTAAAAGAAGAAGAAGAAGGAAGAGAATAAGAAGAAGAAGAAGATGAGGTGAAAAAAAGTAAAGACGAAGTGGAGGAAGAAGAAGATGTACTAGATGTTGTAGTAGACGTAGTGGTAGAAGAAGAAGAAGGAGAAAAAGAAGGCAAAGAAGGAGAAGAAGAAGAAGAAGAAGAAGAAGAAGAAGAAGAAGAAGAAGAAGAAAAAGAAGAAGAAGAAGAACAGGAAGAAGAAGATGAAGAAGAAGAATGAAAGGAAGAAGAGAAAGAAGAAGAAGAAGAAGAAAAAGAAAAAGAATAAGAATAAGAATAAGAATAAGAAGAAGATAAAGAAGAGGAAGAAGAAGATGAAGAACACAAAGAAGAGGAAGAAGAAGAAGAGGAAGCAAAAGAAGAAGAAGAAGAAGAAGGAGAAGAAGAGCAAGAGGAAGAGCAAGAAGAAGAAGATCAAGAAGTGGAAGGTAAAGAATATGAACAATAAGAAGAAGAAGAAGAAGAAAAAGAAGAAGTGGAACAAGAAGAACTAGAAGAAAAAGGAGTAGAGAAAAAAAGAAGATTTTGAAGAAGAAGAAGAAAATTAAGAAGAAGAGGAAGAAGAAGAAGAAGGAAAACAAGATGATGAAGATGACAAAGAAGAAGAAGAAGAAGAGGTTGAAGAAGAAGAAGAAGAAGAAGAAGAAAAAGAAGAAGAAGAAGATGTTGAAGAAGAAGGAGAAGAAGAAGAAGAAGTTGTAGAAGAAGAAGATGAGGAAGAAGGAGAGAAGAAAAATAAGAAGAAGAACAAGAAGAAGAAGAGGACGAAGAAGAAGAGGACGAAGAAGAAGAAGAAGAAGAAGAAGAATAAGAAGATGAAGGCGAAGAAGTTGAAGAAGAAGAAGAAGAATAGGAAGAAAAAGAAGGCAAAGATTAGGAAGAAGAAGAAGAAAAAGAAGAAGACGAAGAAGAAGAAGAAGACGAAGAAGGCAACGACGAAGAAGAAGAAAAAGAAGAAGAAGATAAAGAAGAGGATGAAGAGGAGGAGGAAGAAGAAGAAGAAGAAGAAGGAGAAGAAGAAGAAGAAGAAGAAGAAGAAGAAGAAGAGGAAGAAGAGGATGAGGAACAAGAAGAAGAAGAAGAGGAAGGTAAAGAAGAAGAGGTTGAAGAAGAAGAAGAAGAAGGAGAAGAAGAAGTGGAAGAAGAAGAAGAAGAAGAAGTGGAAGAAGGCGAACAAGAAGAAGAAGAAAAAGAAGAAGAAGAAGAAGTAGAAGAAAAAGAAGAAGAAGAAAAAGAAGAAGAAGGAGAACAACAACAAGAAGAAGAAGTAGAAGTAGAAAAAGAAGAAAATGAAGAAGATGAAGAGAAAGAAGAAGAAGAAGAACAGGTAGAAGAAGAAGAAGTAGAAGAAGAAGAAGAAGAAGTAGAAGTAGAAGAAGAAGAAAATGGAGAAGATGAAGACAAGAAGAGGAAGGAGAAGTGGAAGAACAAGAAGAAGAAGAAGATGATGAAGA
>JAIUJO010001525.1:40000-42500 GCA_023846275.1 Vanilla planifolia | reverse complement strand
AAAGAAGAAGAAGAAGAAGTAAAGAAGTGAAAGAAGAAGAAGAAGAAGAAGTGGAAGAAGAAGAAGGAGAAAAAGAACAAGAATATAATGTAAAAGAAGAAGGAGAAGGAGAAAAAGAACAAGAGGATGATGTAAAAGTAGAAGAAGAAGAAGAAAAAGAAGACGAAGAGGAAGAAGAAGATGTCAAAGAAGAGGAAAAGGAGGAAGAAGAAGAGGAGGAAGAAGAGGAAACAGAAGAAGAAGAAGAAGAAGTAGAAGAAGACGAACAAGAAGAAGAATAATAAGAAGATGATGAAGACGAAGAAGAAGAATAAGAAGATGATGATGAAGACAAAGACAAAGAAGAAGAAGAAGAAGATGAAGACGAAGTCAAAGACGAAGAAGAAGAAGAAGAAGAAGATAAAAACAACGACGATGATGAAGAAGGAGAAGAAGAAGAAAGAAGAAGAAGAAGGCGAAGAAGAAGAAGAAGAAGATAATGAAGAAGAAGAAGATGATGTAGAAAAAGAGGAAGAAGAAGAAGAAGAGGAGGAATAAGAAGAAGAAGAAGAACAAGGAGACGATGAAGAAGAAGAAGGAAAGGAAGAAGAAGACGAAGTAGTAGAAGAAGAAAAAGATGAAGAAGAATAAGAAGAAGAATAAGAAGAAGAAGAAGAAGAAGAAGAAGAAGGAGACGAAGAAGAAGAGGAAGAAGAAGAAGTAAAAGAAGAAGAAGAAGAAGAACAAGAGGAAGAAATAGAGGAAAAAGAAGAAGAGGAAGAAGATGAAGGAGATGAAGAAGGAGCAGAAGAAGAAGAAGAAGAAGAATAAGAAGTATAAGACAAAGAAGTGGATGAAGAAGAAGAAGAGGAGGAAGTGGACGAAGAGGAAGAAGAAGAAGAAGAAGAAGAAGAAGAAGAAAAAGAATATGAAGAAGGAGAAGAAGACATGAAGAGGAAGAAGAGGAAGGGGAAGAAGTGGAAGAAGAGGAAGCAGAAGGAGAAGAAGAGGTGGAAGAGGAAGAAGAGGAAAAAGCTGAAGAAGAAGAAGAAGAAGATGAAGAAGAAGAAGAAGTAGAAGAGGAAGAAGAAGAAGAGGAAGAAGAGGAAGAATAAGTGGAAGAAGAAGAGGAAAAAGTGGAAGAAGAGGAAGATGATGAAGAAGAAGAAGAAGGAGGAGGGAGAGAAGAAGAAGAATAAGAAGAAGAAGAAGAAAAAGAAAAAGAGGAATATTAAGAAGAAGAAGAAGAAGAAGAAGAAAAAGAATAAGAAGAAGAAGAAGAAGAAGATGGAGAAGAAGAAGTAGAAAAAGAAGAAAAAGAAGAGGGAGAAGTGCAACAAGAGGAGGAGGAACAAGAAAGATAAGAAGAAGAAAAGAGGAAGAAGAAGAAGAGGAAGAAGAAGAAGCGGAATAAGAAGAAGAAGAAGAAGAAGAAGAAGAAGAATATGAAGAATAAAAAGATGATGATGAAGAAGAAGAAGAAGAAAAAGAAGAAAGTTAAGAAGAAGGTGAAGAAGAAGAAGAGAAAGAAGAAGAAAAAGAAGAAGAACATGAAGGTGAAGAAGAAGAAGAAGAAGCAATACTAGTAGTAGTAGTAGTAATAGAAGAAGAAGAAGAAGAAGAAGAAGGCAAAGATTAGGGGGAAATAAAAGAAGAAGAGGAAGAAAAAGTGGAAGTAGTAGTAGTAGAAGTAGTAGATGAAGAAAATGAAGAAGAAGAAGATGATGATGAAGAAGAAGAAGAAAAAGAAGAAGTAAACGATGATGAAGTAAAGGAAGAATAACAAGAAGGAGAGGAAGAAGAAGAGGAAGATGAAGAAGAATAAGAAGATGAAGAAGAAGAAGAAAAAGAAGAAGAAGAAGAAGAAGATGATGATGATGAAGTAGAAGTAGTAGTAGTAGTAGAAGAAGAGCAAGAAGTAGTTGAAGAAGCAGAGGAACAAGAGGAAGAAGAGGAAGAAGAAGAAGAAGCAAAAGAAGAAGAAGAAGAATTGGAAGACATGAAGAAGAAGAAGAAGAAGAAGAAGAAGAAGAACAAGAAGCAGAAGAAGAAGAAGAAGAAGTAGAAGAGGAAGAAGCAAAAGAAAAGGAAAAAGAAGAAGAAGAAGAAGAAGAAGAAGAAGTTATCAAGAAGAAGTAGGAGATAAAATAAAAAAAAAGAAGATGAAGATGAAGAAGAATAAGAGGAAGAAGTAGAAGAAGAAGAAGAAGAAGAAGGGGAAAAAGTAGAAGGAGAAGAAGAGGAAGAAGTCGAAGAAGAAGATGAAGCAGATGAAGAAGAAGAAGAAGAAGAAGAAGATGATGAAGAAGAAGAAGAAGATGAAGATGAAGAAGAAGTAAAGGAAGAGGAGGAAGAAGAGGCTGAAGAAGTAGAAGAAGAAGGAGAAGAAGAAGAAGAAGAAGAAGAAGGAGAGGAACAAAAAGAGGAAGGGGAAGAAGAAGAAGAAGAAAAAGAAGAAAAAGGAGAAGAAGAAGAAAAAAAAGAAGAAAAAGAAGAAGAAGATGAAGAAGAGGAAGAAGGT
>JAIUJO010001525.1:20000-27500 GCA_023846275.1 Vanilla planifolia | reverse complement strand
GAAGAAGAAGAAGAAGAAGAAGAAGAAGTAGAAGATGAAGAAGAAGAAGGAAAGGAACAAGAGGAAGAAGAAGAAGAAGAAGAGGAAGAGGAATAGGAACAAGACAAAGAAGAAAAAGAAGAAGAAGAAGTAGCAAAAGCAGAAGAAGAAGAAGAAGAAGAAGAAGAAGAAGAAGAAGAAGATGATGAAGAAGAAGAAGAACAACAAAATGAAGAAGTAGAAGATGAAGAGGACGAAGAGGATGGAGACAAGAAGATGAATAAGAAGAAGAGGAAGAAGAAGAAGAAGAAGAAGAGTAGAAGAAGAAGAAGAAGAAGAAGAAAAGAAGAAGAAGAAGAGGAATAAGAAGAAGAAGGAGAAGAAGAAGAAGAAGAAATTGAAGAAGGGTAAGAAGAAGAAGAAGAAGTAGAACAAGAAAAAGAAGGGGAAGAACAAGAAGAAGAAGAGGAACAAAAAGAAGAAGAAGAAGAAGATTTTGATGAAGTAGAGGAAGACGTAGAAGAAGAAGAAGATGATGAAGAATGAAAAGAATAAGAAGAAGATGAAGAAGAAGAAGATGATGATGACGAAGAAGAAGAAGGAGAAGAAGAAGACAAAGAAAAGAAGAAGATGAACAAGGCAAAGTAGAAGAAGTATAAAAGGAAGAAGACGAAGAGGAAGAAGAAGAAGAAGACAAAGAAGAAGAAGAAGAAGAAGTAGAAGAAGAAGAAGAAGATGAAGAAGAAGAAGAAGAAGAAGAACAAGCAGAAGAATAAGACAAAGAAGAAGAAGAAGAAGAAGAAGAAGAAGAAGAAGAAGATGTTGAAGAAGAAGACAAAGAAGAAGATGAAGAAGAGGAAGAAAAAGAAGAAGAAGAAGAAGAAGAAGCAGAAGAAGAAGAAGAAGAAGACGAAGAAGAAGAAGAAGGAGAAGAAGATGAAAAAGAAGAAGAAATTGATGAAGAAAAAGAAGAAGAAGAAGAAGTTGAAGAACAAAGAAGAAGAAGAAGATGAAGAAGTAGAACTAGGAAAAAAAGGGGAAGAACAAGAAGATGAAGAGGAAGAAAAATAGGAAGAAGAAGAAGAAGAAGAAGGTGAAGAAGAAGTAGAGGAAGACGAAGACGAAGACAAAGAAGACAAAGACGAAGACTAAAAAGAAGAAGGAGAAGAAGAAGAAGATGACGAAGAAGAAGAAGGGGAAGAGGAAGACATATAAGAAGAAGAAGAAGAAGAAGGCGAAGAAGAAGAAGAAGAAGAAGAAGAAGAAAAAGAAGAAGTAAAAGTGGAAGAAGAAGAAGAAGAAGAAGAAGAATACGAAGTGAAGAAGAAGAAGAAGAACAAGAAGAGGAAGAGGAAGAAGAAGAAGAAGAAGAAGAAGAAGTAGAAGAAGAAGATAATGAAGAAGAAGAAGAAGAAGAAAATGAAGAAGAAGAGGAGGAAAGAGGGCCAGAAGAAGAAGAAGAAGAAGAAGAAGAACTGGGAGATGAGGCAGAAGAAAATTAGTAAAAGAAGAAGAAGAAGAAGAAGAACAAGAGGAAGAAGTGGGAGAAGAGGAAGAAGATGAAGAAGTAGAAGAAGAAGAAGAAGAAGGAGAAGAAGAGAAGAAGAAGAAGAAGAAGAAGAGAAGAAGAGCTAGAAGAAGAGCAAGAAGGGGAGGAAGAAGAAGAAGAAGAGGTAGAAGAGCAAGAAGAGGAAGGAGAAGAAGAAGAAGAAAGAGAAGAAGAAGAAGAAGAGGAAGGAAAAGAAGAAGAAGTACTAATAGTAAAAGAAGAGAAAGAGGAAGAAGAAGAAGAAGAACAGGAAGAAGTGGAAGAGGAGGAAGAAGAAGATGCAGAAGAAGAAGAAGAAGAAGAAGAAGCAGAAGGAGGTGGAGGAGGAGGAGGAGAAGAAGAAGAAGAAGAAGAAGAAGAAGAAGAATAAGAAGAATAAGAATAAGAAGAAGAACAACAAGAAGAAGAAAAAGAGGAAGAGGATGAAGAAGAAGAGGAGGAAAAAGAAGAAGATGATGAAGAAGAAGAAAATGAAGAAGATGATGAAGAAGAAGAATGAGAGGAAGAAGTTGAAGAAGATGAATATGAAGTAGAAGAAGAAGATCAATGTTACACCCCAGTTTTTTTTTTTTTTTTTTTTTTTTTTTACATATAGACAGCTCAGATCATCCCATACCAACCTGAGTAGCCTACGAAAAACATAGGATATAACACATCATTACACACCTACTTTCCTTAACTATGTGGATCCCATCTCCCGGGCACACCGTCAAATCAGGTTCATGACTCCTGAATTAACTGATGAACTCGCGCAATGTTACTACTACTAGACCCAATACTCCTAACCCATACCGGTAGGAGAACCGATCTAATAAAAGTCTGAACCCCCAAGGTTAAGTTCCATAGTCATGTAATGACCTCACCATCAACAAAAAAAAATATATATATAACATCCACCGATATGAAATGGCGCTCCACACACCATACCGTCAAGATAGAAAATAAGATAGTGTATAAAAATGTAACTCATATGAAAAGTCACAGTCCATCAAATACCACATCATCCATCCGAGTACATGAGTCAGAATCACCCTCACATAATACAAGACATAAGAATAACAGTCTCACTGAATACATCCAACAGCAACAATCAACTAACCAGAATGTCTCAGAAAATCACAGATCAGATCTCCTCCACTAGCCTACTGATCACGATCCCACCTAAAGCTGGGTGGCGTCAAGTCTGCCGAGCCACTGGAAAAATATAGATAATAAAGGAATGAGCTACGCCCAGTAGGAAAGATAGCTAGTAAAAAAAAACTCTCATGCAAGAGAAAGATAATAGTAAGAGTATAGAAATACAACATAACAATGTAGGGTGGAAAGGCACTCTCAGTCCCAGACTTTGACCAACCACAGTCACCCCCAGTCACACCAGAGTAGCTCTCCTCTGTGCTCCCAGGCAGCATGCCAGCGGGACACGCCCATCTCAGCGCACGCATGGCGCCTAGGCAAAGCATGCCAGTGGGACACGCCCATCTCTGTGCACGCATCACAACGCCTAGCACCCAACACCACAGCGTCTCTCGTCAATCAATCTTCTGGAGACTATAGACAGAACCAGTCACATAGATCTCTAGCCAACGTGAGACACCCCTGCCACCCTCAGGCACGCAGGCCTACACACTTGACTAGCCACGACGAGTCACCCCTACCACTGCCACTCTCAGGCGCGCAGGCCTACACTCATGGACCAGAAGAGATCGACTCAGCCACCGTCCCAAGAAGTCCTCTCCCAACAATTTCCATAGAAGCTCACGCCCCTACAGTCATTGCCAAGCTCTAACTCCAAGATTCGGCAACATGTGTCCAGATACAACAAGGCGCATACAAGTCCACATGTATACTGTGAAAGCTAAGTCTGTACCACACAGTTACCTACCACAACTACCCTAAAACATCATATAGGGCCTATAGTAGTCCGATCCAATATGTCAATCCATGAAATATGCCAACACTGAGTAAACTGACTCAATCCATGTCATTGGGTTCCAAGCAACACAAACTGTTCCAAAATTCTGACTATTCTTGTTGCACCCAAGTGTCACACTTCCTTCCAACTAATCCAGCTGCACTGAATTTATGGGTAATTTCCAACAGTCAATTTCAACTTGGCTACGTGATTTCCAAAAATCACCTCTTCCTCACTTCAGGAAATTTTAATTTCCAAAATAAATTTCTGCCCTTTATCCATTTTCCGAAATTCGGAATAAATTTCCGAATTTAAAATCCGCATATCCTTTTTCCGAAAATTCGGATTAATTTCCGAATTAAATTTTTTTTTTCTTCCTCTTCTCTCTCATCCGCGCCGCACTTCCCCTGAACCGGTTCTCGTCGCCGGTTCGGAACCCTTACGCGCTGAGCCGAGAACCCCACCGGCCGAAGTTAATAATCCGAATTCGGGCCGACGCTTAACATATAAATATTAATAATTAAAGTAATTATTCACTTAATAATCAGACTAATCCCTAATTAGCCCTAATTCATCCTCTTCCTTCGCCCGTCGCCCGCGAAATTCTAACCGTCGACTTTCCGGAAGTCTCCTTTTTCCCCGTCGATTTCCGGCGACCGAACGCAAGGAAACGCTAGCCTAAAGCTCGTACTAGCCTAAAAATTCCATATAATCAAGTCGCGAAGCTAAATGTCCATGCAAAAATTTTCGCCGAAGTGTTGTCCGATCCAACTATGCCAATTCATGAAATTAAAATCATTCTAGCATTCAGATAACCTGAATAATGGCAATATAATAATATCAAAACCTAAGGCATGCTTCTATGCACAGAAATTCCAATTCGGCGGAAATTTTATATATTCTTCTTCATAAAAAAAAGAAACCCTAAAATGCTAAAATCAATAAATTGCATTAATCAATGCCAAAAACCCATATCCGCATGCTCAAGTAGCTATTTGCAAAATAATCCATATTTTTAATTTGCTAAATAACTAATTTAATCTGAATTTCCTACCTTTGCTCGCCGGCGACGGTGAAGTTTGCACGCGATCAACCGCAGCTCCTCGCTGAACGAAACCGGTACCAAAATGCTAGCCTCTGTCCCGCGAACCTCCGGTTACCAAAAGCCCCTTGGAAGGCTGCCGGAAAGTACCGCTGTTCGCCGCGAATACTTCGCCTCTAGCCGCCGTTCGAAACCCTAACAGCCGAACAGTTTAGGTTAAATACCCAGCTTAAACCGGTAATAACCCGTTAAGACCCATTAAGCGCCGGTTGACCTTCCAAAAACGCCGCTTAACACCCGATCAGCCGGTTAATCTCCACCGCTGATCTCGCCCGTCCGATCCGCTTATCCGCGGCTTATCCAAACGCACGCGCAAACGCACCTCGGCGAATCGCGCCGCCTTTGCTGAACCGCTCTGGTCCGGTTCACGCGCGGTAAAAGAAAAAAAATCCAAATTCCGATTTTTAAAAAAATAATCTCGGTGCTCCGAAAAATCCCCAGAAAATTTCAGAAATTCCAATAGCCTCCAATTGACCTCCTGGCTCATCCTACTGTCGATCTGAAATCATCCAAGCCACAATTGAATTATTGAATATTAAACCTATAATATTTTACCGGGTATAACAATCAAGAAGAAGAAGAAGAAGAAGTTATAGAAGAGGAAGAAGAAGAAGAAGAATAAAAAGAAGAAGAAAGAAGAGGAAGAAGAAGAAGAAGGAGAAGAAGAATAAGAAGAAGAAGAAAAAGAAATAGAAGAAGAAGAAGAAGAAGAAGAAGAATTGGAAGAAGTGCAAGAAGAAGAAGAAGATGAAGAAGAAGAGGTAGTAGTTGTAATAGTAGAAGAAGAAGAAGAAGAAGGAGAAGAAGGAGTAGAAGAAGGAGGTGAAGAAGAGGATGATGAAGCGAAAGAAGATGTAGAAGAAGAAGAATAATAAGAAGTTGAAGAAGAAGAAGAGGAAGAACTGGAAGAAGAGGAATAAAAAGTAGAGGAAAAAGAATAAGAAGGAGGAGGAGGAGGAGGAGAAGAAGAAGAAGAAGAAGGAGGAGGAGGAAAAGTAGAAGAAGATGAAGAAGAAAAGGAAGAAGAAGAAGATAAAGAAGAAGAAGAAGAAGAACAGGAGAAGAAGAAGAAGAAGAAGAAGAAGAGGAAGAGGAAGAAGAAAAGGATAAGAAAAAGAAGAGGAAAAAGAGGAAGAAGAACGAGAAGAAGAGGAAGAAGTGGAAGAAGAGGAGGAGGAGGAAGAAGAAGAAGAAGAAGAAGAAGAAGAAAACGAAGAAGAAGAAGAAGAAGATGAAGAAGAAGATTACAAAAAGAAGAAGAAGAAGAAGAAGAATAGTAATAAGAAGAAGAATAAGAAGTAGAAGAAGAAGAAGTAGAAGAAGAAGAAGAAGAAGATGAGGGAGAAGAAGAGAGAAGAAGAAGAAGAAGAAGAAGATGAAGTTGATGAAGATGATGAAGAAGAATTAGAAGAAGTCGTAGAAGAAGAAGAAGAAGAAGAAGAAGAAAGAAGTGGAAGAAAAGGAAAATGAAGAAGAATAAGAAGTAGAAGAAGAACTAGAAGAAGAAGGTGAAGAAGAAGAAGAAGACAAAGAAGAACACGAAGAAGAAGAAGAAGATGAAGAAGGAGAACAAGAAGATGAAGAAGTGGAAGATGATGAAGAAGAAGAAGAAAAAGAAGACGAAGAAGAAGAAGAAGAAGACATAGAAGAAGAAGAAAAAGAGAAGAAGAAGAAGTTGAAGAAGAAGAAGAAGAACATTATGAAGAAGAAGGAGATGAAGAAGACAAAAATGAAGAAGATGAAGAAGAAGAAGTAGGCAAAGACAAAGAAGAAGAAGAGGATGAAGACAAAGAAGAGGATGAAGACAAAGAAGAAGAAGATGATGAAGAAGAACGAGAAGAAGGCAAAGATGAAGAAGAAGAACAAAGCAAAGAAGAGGAGGAAGAAGAAGAAGAAGAAGAAGAAAAAGACAGTGAAGAAGAAGAAGAAGAAGAAGAAGAAGGAGAGGAAGAAGAAAAAGAAGAAGAAGAAGTTTAAGAGGAATAAGAAGAAGAAGAATAGATGATGAAGAAGAAGAAGTAGTAGATGGAGGAGAAGCAGAAGAACAAGGAGAAGTAGAAGAACATGGAGATGAAGAAGAAGAAGAAGAAGCAATAGAAAACGAAGAATAAGAATAAGAATAAGAAGAAGATGATGAAGAAGAAGAAGACGAATAAGAAGAAGACGAAGAAGAAGAAGAAGGCGAAGATGGAGAAGAAGTAGACGAAGAAGAAGAAGTAGAGAAAGTATAAGAAGAAGAAGAAGAAGAAGAAAAAGAAGAAGAAGATCAAAAAGAAGAAGAGGAAGAAGAAGAAGAGGAGGAATAAGAAAAAGAAAAAGAAGATGATGAAGAAGAAGAAGAAAAAGAAGAAAAAGAAGAAGGAGGAGGAGGAGGAGGAGGAGGAGGAGGAGGAGGAGTAGGAGAAGAAGAAAAAGAAGAAGAAGGTAAGAAGGATGAAGTTGAAGTGGAAACAAAAGAAGAAGAAGAAGAAGAAGATGAAGTGGAACAAGAAGAAGTAAAAGAAGTAGTGGAAGAAGAAGGAGAAGAAGAAGAAAATGAAGAGGAAGAAGAAGAAAAGAAGAAGAAGAAGAGGAAGAGGAGGACAAAGAAGAAGAAGAAGAAGAACAAGTGGAAGAAGAGGAGGAAGAAGAAGAGGAAGAAGAAGAAGATGAAGACAAAGAAGAAGCAGTAGAAGAACAAGAAGAAGCAAAAAAAGAAGAAGAAGAAGAAGTAGATGGACAAGTAAAAGGAGAAGAAGGCGACGAAGAAGAAGAAGAAGAAGAAGAAGAGGAAGAAGAAGAAGAAGAAGAAGAGGAAGGAGAAAAAGGAAGAGTAGGAGAAGAAGAAGAAGAAGAATAAGAAGAATAAGAAATAAAAAAAGAATAAGAAGAAGAAGAAGATGAAGAAGAAGAAGAAGAAGATGGTGATGAAAAAAAGAAAGGTAAGGAAGAAAAGGAAGAAGAAGAAGAAGAAGAAGA
>JAIUJO010001525.1:2500-5000 GCA_023846275.1 Vanilla planifolia | reverse complement strand
AAAAAGAAGAGGAAGAAGAAGAAGAAAAGTTGAAGAAGTGGAAGACAAAGAAGAAGAAGAAGAAGAAAAAGAAGAAGAAGAGGAAGGAGGAGATGAAGAAGAAAAGAACAGAAGGAAGAGGACCTAAAAGAAGAAGAAGAAGAAGAAGAAGAAGGAAAAGTAGAAAAAGAAGAAGAAGAAGAAGTAATGAAAAAAGACTAATAATAATAATAATAATAAGCAAAAGAAGAAGAAGAGGAAGAAGAAGAAGAAGTGGAAGAAGTCGAAAAAGTGGAAGAACATGAAGAAGAAGAAGAAGAAGAAGAAATAGAGGAAGAAGTGGTAGAGAAGAAGAAGGAGAAAAAAAATAGAAAGAAGAAGTAATAGAAGAAGTAGTAGTAGAACAAGAAGAAGAAGAAGAAAAAGACGAAGAAGAAATTGAGAAAGAAGAAGAAGAAGAAGAAGAAGAAGTAGAAGAAGAGGGAGAGGAGGAAGAAGAAGAAGAAGAAGAAGAAGAAGAAGAAGAAGAAGAGAAAGAAGAGGAAGGGGGAGCTAAAGAAGAGGAAAAATAGAAAGAAGAAGATGATGAAAAAGAAGAAGAACAAGAACAAGAAGAAGTAGAGGAAGTGAAAGAAGAAGAAGAGGAAGATGAAGAAGAAGCAAAGGAAGTGGAGGAAGAGAAAGAAGGAGAAGAGAAGAAGAAAAAGATGAAGAAGAAGAAGAAGAAGAAGTATAAGAAGAAGAAGAAGAAGTAGTAGAAGAAAAAGAAGAAGAAGAAGAAGAAGAACAAGGGGTTGAAGAAGAAAATGAAGAAAAGAAGAAGAAGAAGAAGAGGAAGAAGAAGAAGAAGAAGAAGAAGAAGAAGAAGTTGAAGAAGAAAAAGAAGAAGAAGAAGAAGAAGAAGAAGAAGAAAATTAAGAAGTAGAAGAAGAAGAAAAGGACTTAAAATAAGAATAGTAATCATAAGAAGATAATGAGGATGATGAAGAAGAAGAAAAATGATAATAACAATAATAAGAAAAAAAAAATTAGAAGAAGAAGAAAAAGTAAAAGAAGGAGAAAAAGAAGTAGAAGAGGAAAAATAAGAGGAAGCAAACGTATGCAAAGAGGAAGAAGAAGAAGAAGTGGAAGAAGAAAAAGAAAAAAGTGGAGAAGAAGAAGAAGAAGAAGAAGAAGAGGAAGAAGTGGAAGAAGAAGAAGTGGTAAAAGAGGAAGAAAGAAAAGAAGAAGAAGAAAAAGATGATGATGATGAAAATGAAAAAGAAGAAGAAGAAGAAGAAGAAGAAGAAGAAGTAGAAGAAGAAGATGAAAACAAAGAAGAAGAAGAAGAATAAGAGGAAGAAGAGGAGGAAGAAGAAGAATAAGAAGAAGAGGAAGAGGAACAAGAAGAAGAAGAAAAAGATGAAGAAGAAGAAGAGGAAGAAGAGGAAGGAGAAGAAGAAGAAGTGCAAGAAGAAAAAGATGAGAAAGAAGAAGAATAGGAGGAGGAGGAGGAGGAGGAAGATGCAGAAAATTAAAGACGACGAAAAAGAAGAAGAAGAAGAAAAAGAAGAGGAAGAAGAAGATGAAGTCGAAGAAGAAGAAGAAGAAGAAATAGAAGAAGAAAAAGAAGAAGAAGAAGAAAACGATGAAGAAGAAGAAAAGTCAAAGAAGGAAAAGAAGAAGAAGAAATGAAGATGATGATGATGATGAAGAAGAAGATGATAAGGAAGGAGAAATAAAAAGAAGAAGAAGAAGAAATAAAAGAGAAAGTGGAAGAAGTATAAGAAGAATAAGAAGGAGTAGAACGTAAAGTAGAAGAAGAAGAAAAAAAAGAAGAAGAACAAGAGGATATAGTCGAAGAAGAAGAAGAAGAAAAAGAATAGGAAATAGAAGAAGAAGAAGAAGAAGAAGAAGAAGAAGAAGAAGATGAAGAAGAAGTAGAAGAAGAAGAAAAAGAAGAAGAAGAAGAGGAAAAAGAAAAAGAAGAAGAAGAACAACAACAAGAAGAAGAAGAAGAACAAGAAGAGGAAGAAGATGAAAAAGAAGAAGAAGAAGAGTACGAAGGGGAAGGAGAGGAAGAAGAATAAGAAGAAGAAGAAGAAGAAGAAGAAGTAGAGGAAGAAGTAGAAGAAGAAGAAGAAGAAGAAGAAGAAGTAGAGGAAGATGTAGAAGAACAAGAAGAAGAATAATTTAAAGAAGAAGATGATGAAGAAGAAGAAGAAGCAAAACAAAAAGAGGAAGAAGAGGAAGAGGAAGAAGAAGAAAAAGAAGAAAAAAAAAGAAGTAGAAGAAGAAAAGGAAGAAGATGAAGAAGAAGTGATAAAGAAGAAGAAAAACAAGAAGAAGATGAGGAAATACAACAAGAAGAAGAAGACGAAGAAGTAGAAGATGAAGAAGAAGAAGATGTGGAAGAAAAAGAAGAAAAAGTGGAAAAACTAGAAGAAGGCGAAGAAGGAGAAGAAGAAGTTCAAGAAAAAGAAGGCAAAGAAGAAAAAGAAGAAAAAGAAGAAAAAGAAGAAAAAGAAGAAGTAATAGAAGA
>JAIUJO010000728.1:127500-130674 GCA_023846275.1 Vanilla planifolia | reverse complement strand
GTCTTCTTCTTCATCCTCTTATTGATCTTCTTCTTCTTCTTCTTCTTCATAATCATTATCATCATCATCATCTTCTTCTTCTTCTTCTTCTTCTTATTCTTCATCTTTTTCATCTATTACTTTTTCTTCTTCTTCTTTGTCTTCTTATTCTTCTTCTTTGTCTTCTTATTCTTCGTCTTGTTCATCTTCTTCTTCTCCTTCCTCTTCTTCTTCTTCTTCTTTTTCTAATTTATATACATCTTCTACTTCTTCTTCTCCTTCTTCTTTTTCCTCTTCTTCCTCCACTTCTTCTTCTTCTTCTTCTCCTACTTCTTCTTCATTTTCTTCTTTTTCTTCTTCTTTTAATTCCTCTGCATGTTCTTCTTCCTCTTCTTCTTCTTCTTCCTCCCATTCCTCTTCTTGTTGTTCTTCTTCTTCTCCTCTTTTTTCTTCTTCGTCTTCTTCTCCTTCCTCTTCATCATCATCATCATCTTCTTCTTCTTCTTCTTATTCATATTCTAATTTATCTCCTTCTTCTTCATTTTCTTCTTCTTTCTCTTCTTCCTCTTTTTCTACTTCCTTCCCTTATTCTTCTTCCTACATTTTCTCGCCTTCTACTTCTCCTTCTTTTTCTTCTTCTTCATCATCTCTTTGTTCCCCTTATTCTCCTTCCTGTTCTTCTTCTTCTTCTTCTAAAACTACCACTTCTTTTAGTACCATTTCTAATTTTTTTACTTCTTGTTCTTCTTCTTCTTCTTTGTCTTCTTCTTCTTCCTCTTCTCTTTCTTTTTCTTTTTCTTTTTCTTCTTCTTCTTCTTCTTCTACTTCTTCTTCTTCTTCTTCTTCTTCTACTTCTTCTACTCCTTCTTCCACTTCTTCTTCTTCTTCTTCTTCTTCTTCTTCTTCTTGTTTCCTTTCCTCTTCTTCTTCCTCTTCCTCTTCCTCTTGTTCTTCCCCGTCATCATCATCATCTTCTTCTTCTTCTATTGTTTTTTCTTCTTCTGTTTCTTCTTCTTCTTCTTCTACTTCATCTTCCCCTTCTTCTTCTTCTTCTTCTTCTTCTTCATCTTCTTTTTCTTCTTCTTCATCTTCAACTTCTTCTTCTTCTTGTTCTCGTTCTTCTTCTTGTTCTTCTTCTTCTTCTTCATGTTCAACTTGTTCTTCTTCTTCTTCTTCTTCTTTTTCTTCTTACTCGTTTGCTAGTTCTTCTTCTTCTTCTTCTTCTTCTTCTTCCTCTTCTAGTTCTTCTTCTTTTTCTTCTTCCTCTTCTTCTTCTTCTTCTTCTTTTTGTTCTTCTTCTGCTGCTTTTTCTACTACTTCTTCTTCATCATCTTCTGGTTCTTGTTCTTCTTTTTCTTCATCTTCTTCTTTGTTTTCTTTTTCTACCTCCTCTTCTTCTTCTTCTGCTTCTTTTCCTTCTTCTTCTTCTTCTTCTTCGTCCTTCTCTTTTTCTTCCTCCTCTTCTTCTTTTTCCACTTCTTCTTCTACTTCTTCTTCTTCTCCTCCTCCTTCATCTTCTTCTTCTTCTTCTTCTTCTTCTTCTTCTTCTTGTGCTTCTTCTTCGTCTTCTTCTTCTTATTCTTCTTCTTCTTCTTCTTCTTCTTCTTCTTTTTCTTCTTTTTCTCCTTCTTCTTCTTCTTCTTCCTCTTCTTCTTCTTCTTCTTCTTCTTCTTATCTTTCTTCTTATTGTTCTACTACTTCTCCTTCTTCTTCTTCCTTATCTTCTTCTTCCTCGTCTTCTTCTTCGTCTTCTTCTTCTTCATCATCTTCTTCTTTTTCTTCTCCCACTTCTTCTTCTTCTTCATCATCTTTTTCCTCTTCCTCTACCCCTTCTTCTTCTTCTTCATCATCTTTTTTCTCTTCCTCTACCCTTTCTTCTTCTTCTTCATCATCGATTCATCTTCTTTTTCTTCTACTTGTCTTCTTCTTTTTCTTCATATTCTTCTTCATCTTCTCCTTCTCCTTCTTCTTCTATTTTTTCTACTTCTTATTCAATTACTGTTACTACTACTTGTTCTTCAACTTCCTTTTTTTCTTCATCTTCTTATTCGAAAACAAATTCTTCTTCTTAGTTTCTTCTTCCTCTACTTCTTCTTCCTCTTCTTCTTCTTGTTCCTATTCTTCTTCTTCTTCCTCTACTTCTTCCCCATCTTCTTCCTCTTCATGTTCCTCTTCTCCTTCCTCTTTTACTTCTTTCTCTACTTCTTTTCTTCTTCTTCTTTTTCTATTCATTCTTCTTCTTCTATTTCTTCTTCTTCTTCTTCTTGCTCCTCTTCCTCATCTCCTTCTTTTTCTTCATCTTCTCATTTTTCTTCTTCTTCTTTTTCTTCTTCTTCTTTTGATTCTCCTTCTTCTTCTTCTTCTTCTTATTCTTTATCTTATAATTCTTCTCCTTCTTCTTCTTCTTCTTCTTCTTCTTCTTCTTTTTCTTCTTCGTTCTCATCATGATCATCTTCTTCTTCTCCTTCTTCCCCTTCTTTTTTTCTTCCTCTTTTTCTTCCTCTTCTTCTTCTTCTTCCTCGTTTTACACTTCTTCTACTACTTCTTCATCATCTACTTTTTTTTCTCCTTCTTCTCCTTGTTCTTCCTCTTCTTCTTCATCTACTACTACTACCACTACTTCTCCTTCTTCTTTTTCTACTTCTTATTCTTCTTCTTGAACTTCGAGTTCATTTTCTTCTTCTTCTTCTCCTTCTCCTACTTCTTCTTCTTCTTCTTCTTCCACTTCTTCTCTTCTTATTCTTCTACTTCTTCTTCTTCTTCTTTTTCTACTTCTACTTCTACTTGATCTTCTTTTGTCTCTTCTTCTTCTTTTCCTTCCTCTTCTTCTTCCTCCTCTTCTTCCTCTTGTTCTTCTTCAACTTCTTCTTCTTCCTCTTTTTATTCGTCTTCTTGTTCTTCTACTTCTTATTCTTCTACTTCTTCTTCTATTACATTTTCTTCTTCAATTTCTTCTTCTTCTTCTTCTTCTTCTTCTTCTTCTGCTTCTTCTTCTTCTTCTTCTTCGTCTTCTTCTTGTTGTTGTTCTTCTTCTTCTTACTCTTCTTCTTCATCTTCGACGTCTTGCCCTTCCTCTTCTTCTTCTTTCGCTTCTTATTCTTGTTCTTCTTCTTTGTAATCATCATCATCATCTTCTTCTTCTTCTTCTTCTTCTTCTTCCTCTACTTCTTCTTGTTCTACTTCTTCTTCTTCATC
>JAIUJO010000728.1:100000-107500 GCA_023846275.1 Vanilla planifolia | reverse complement strand
CTTCTACCTCCTTATCTTCATCATCTTCTTCTTCTTCTTCTTACTGATCTTCTTCTTCTTCTTCTTTCTCTTCTACTTCTTATACTTCTTCTTCTTCTTTTTTTTCATCTTTTCTTCGTCATCTTCTTCTTCTTTTACTTCTTCTTCTTCTCCTTCTTCTCCTTCTTCTCCTTCTTCTTCTTCTTCTTCTTCATCTTCATCTTTTTCTTCTTTTCCTTATCTTCCTCTTCTTGTTCTTCTTCTTCTTCTACTTCTTCTTCTTCTCCTTCTTCTTCTTCTTCTTCCTTTCCTTCTACTTCCTCTTCTTCTACTTTGCCGCCTACTTCTTCTTCCACTTCATTGTCTTCTTATTCTTCATCTTTGTCTGGTTCTAATTTGTCATCGTATTTTCCTTCTACTTCTTCTTCTTCTTCTTCTTCTTCTCCTTCTCCTCCTCCTTCTACCTTTACTCTTCAACTTCTTCTTCTTCTTTTTCTTCTTCTTCATATTCATCTACTTCAACTTTTTATTCTTCTTCTTCTTCATCTGCTTCTTCTTTTGTCTACTTGTTATTGTTGATCTTCTTCTTCTTCTTGTTCTTCTTCTTCTTCTTCTTCATCTTCTTCTTCTGCTGCTTCTTCTTCTTCTCCTCCTCCTCCTCCTCCTCCTCCTCCTTCTTCTTCTTCTGCTTCTTCTTCTTCTCCTCCTCCTTCTTCTTCTTCGTCATCTTCTTCTTCTTCTTCTTCTTCTTCTTCATCTTTTTCTTCTTCTTCTTCTTCTTCTTCTTCTTTTTCTTCTTATTCTTCTTCATCCACTTCGTCTTCATCTTTGAATTCTTCTTCTTCTTCTTCGTCTTCTTCTTCTTCTTCTTCTTCTTCTTCTAGTTCTTCTTCTATATCTTCTTCTTCAGCGTCTACTTCTTCTTCGTTTTCATCTTCCTCTCCTTCTCCTACATGTTCTTCTTCTTCTTCTTCTTCTTTTTGTTCTTCATCTTCTTCTTATTCGTCTTCTTCTTCTTCTCCTTCTTCCTCTCTTCTTGTTCTTCTTCTTCTACTTCTTTTTCTTCTTACTCTTCTTCTTCTTCATCATCATCATCTTCTTCTTCTTCTCCTTCATCTCCATCCCCTTCTTCTTTTCCTTGTTCTTCTTCTTCTTCTTCTTCTTCTTCTTCTTCTCCTTCTTCTTTGTCTTCTTCTTTTCTTCTTATTCGCCATCTTCTTCTTCTTATTCTTATTCTCCTTCTTCTTCTTCTACGTCTACTTCTTCTTCTTCTTCTTCTTCTTCTTCTTCTCCGTCTTCTTTTCCTTCTTCTTCTTCTTCTCCATCAGCTTCTTCTTCTTTGCCTTCTTCTTCTTCCACTTCATGTTCTACTTCTTCTTTGTCTTCATCTTCTTATTCTTCTTCTTCATCTACTACTACTACTTATCCTTCTTGTTCTTGTTCTTGTTCTCTTTCTTCCTCTTCTTCATCTTCTTCTTCTTCTTCTTCTTGTTTACCTTAAACATCTTTTTCTTCTTCTTCTTCTTCTTCTTCTTCTTCCTCTTGTTCTTCTTCCACTTCTTCTTCTTCCTCTTCTTAATCTTCATCGTCTTCTTCCTGGCCTTCTTTTTCTTCTTTTTCTTCTTGTTATTCTTCTTCCTCTTCTTCTTCTTCTACTTCTTCTTCTTTTTCTACTACTTCTTCTTCTTCTTCTTCTTCCCCTTCTTCTTCATCATATTCTTCCTTTGATTCGTCTACTTCCTTTTTCTCTTCTTCTATTTCTACTCCTTCTCCATCATCTTCTTCTTCTTCCTCCACTTCATCTTCTTCTTTTTCTTTGCCTTCTTCTGCTTCTTCTTCACCTTCTTATTCTTCTTCCTCTTCTTCTTCTTTCTCTTCTCCTTATTCTTCTTCTTCTCATTCTTCTTCTTCTTCTTCTTTTCCATCTTCTTCTTCTTCTTCTTCTTCTTCTTCTTCTTCTTCTCCTTCTCCTTTGTCTTCTTCTTCTTCTTCTTCTTATTCTTCATCTCCTTCATCTTCTTCTTCTTCTTCTTATTCTTCTTCTTCTTCCTCTTCTTCTACATCTTCTTCTTCTTCATCTTCCTCTTCTTCCTCTTCTCTTCTACTACTTCAACTTCTTCTTCTTCTCTTGCTTCTTATGATCTTCTTCTTTTTGTTCTTCTTCCTCTTCTTCTTCTTTTTCGTCTTCTTTAATTTCTTGTTCTTCTTTCTCTTCTTTGTCTTCTTCTTCATCTTTTTGTTCCTCCCTTCTTCTACTTCTTCTAATTTTTTTTCTTCTTCTTCCATTAATTCTTCTTATTCCACTTCTTCTTTTTCCCCTTCTTCTTATTCCCCTTTTCATCTTCTCCTTCTTCTTTATCTTCTTTTTTTTCTTTTTCTTCATCTTCTTCTTCTTCTTCTTTGTCCTGTTCTTCTTCTTCCATTTCTATTCCACCTCTACTTCTTGTTCGGCTTCTTCTTCTTCTTCTTTTCTTCTTCTTTTTCTTCTTCTTCTTCTTCTTTTCCATCACTTCTTCTTCTTCATCTTCTTCTTCTTCGTCTTCTTCTTCTTCTTCTTTTAATGCTTCATCTCCTTCTACTTCTTTTTCTTCTTCTTCTTCTTTTACATCTTCTTCTTCTTCTTCTTCTTTTGCTCCTTCTTCTTCTTCTTCATCATCTTCTTCTTCTTCTTCTTCTTCTTCTTCATCTTCTTCTTCTTTGTCTTGTTGTTGTTGTTGTTCTTTGCCTTCTTCTTCTTGTTCATCTTGTTCTTCTTCTTCTTCCTCTTCTTCTACTTCTTTGTTCTCTTCTTCTTCACCTTCTTCTTCTTCTTCATCTTCTCCTTCTTTTTCTTCTTCTTCTTTCTCTTCTTCCTCATCCTCTTCCTCTTCTTCTTCTTCTCCTTCATCATCTTCTTGTTCTCCTCCTTTTTCATCGTCATCTTCTTCTTCTTCTTCTTCTTTTTCTTCTTTTTCTTCTTCTCCTTCTTCTTCTGCTTCTTCTTCTTCTTCTTCTTCTTTTTCTTCTTCCCTATCTCCTACTTCTTCTTCTTCTTCTTCTTCTTTCTTCTTCTTCTTTGCCTTCTTCTTCTTCTTTTTCTTCGTCGTCTTCTTCTTCTTCTTCTTCTTCGTCTTCTTCTTCCTATTCATCTTCTTGTTCTTCTTCTTCTTCTTCATGTTCTTCTTTTTCTTCTTTTTCTTCTTCTTCTTCTTCTGCTTCTTCTTCTTCTTCTTCTTCTTCTTCCTCTTCTTCTTCATCTTGTTATTGTTCTTTTTCAACTTTTCCTTCTTCTTCTTCGTTGTCTTTTTCTTCTTCTTCTTCGTCTTCTACAACTTCTTCTTCTTCTTCTTGTTCTTGTTCTTCTTCTTCTTTGCCTACTTCTTCATCTTCTTTGCCTTCTTCTTGTTCTACTTTGCTTTTTTCTTCATCTTCTTCTTCTCCTCCTTCTTTAACTTCTTCATCATCTTGTTCTTCTTTTTCTTCTTCATATACTTCTTCTTCTTGCTCTTCTTCTTTGTCTTCTTCTTCTTTGTGTTCTTCTTCTTCTTCTTCTTCTTCTTCCTCTTCTTCTTCTTCTCTACATCTTTGTCTTCTTCTTTTTCTACTTCTACTCATTCTTCTTCTTCTTCTACATCTTCTTCTGCTTCTCCTTGATCTTCATCTTCTTCTTCTACATGTTCTTTTTCTTGTTCTCCTTCCTCTTATGCTTCTTCTTCTTCTTCTTCTTCTCCTTCTTCTTCTCCTTCTTCTTGTCCTTCTTCTTCTCCTTCTTTGTCTTCTTCCTCTCTTTCTTTTTCTTCTAATTCTCCTTCCTCCACTTCTTCTTCCTCTTCACCTTCTAAATTTTCTTCATCTCCTTCTTCTTTTTCATCATCATCTTCTTGTTCTTCTCCTTATTTTCTTCATCATTTTCTTCTTCTTCTTCTTCTTCTTCTTCTTCTCCTTCTTCTTCTCCTCCTCCTTCTTCTTCTTCTTCTTCCTATTCCTCTTCTTCTTCTTCTTCTTCTTCTTCTTTTTCTTCTTCATCTTCTTCTTCTTCTTCTTCCTCTTCATCTTCGTCATCTTCTTCTTTTTTGGCTTCTTCTTCTTCTTCGTCTTCTTTTCCTTCTAATTCTTCTTATTCTTATTCTTCTTCATGTTCTCCTTTTTCATATTCTTCTTCTTCTTCTTCTTCTTCTACTTTTTCCTCTTCTTGAACTTCTTTTTCTTCGTCTTCTTCTTCTTCTTCTTTATCTACATCTTCTTTGCCTTCTTTTTCTTCTTCCTCTTCTACTTCTTCTAATACTGCTTCTTCTTCATCTTTTTCTTCTTCTTCGTCTTCTTCTTTTTCTTCTTTGTCTTCTTCTAATTGTTCATTTTATTCCTCTTCTTCTTCATCTTCTTTTTCTTCTTCATCTCCTTATTCTTCTCTTTCTTCCTCATCATCATCATCGTCATCTTCTTCATTTTCTTCTTCTTCTCCTTCCTCTTCTTCTCCTTACTCTTCTTCTTCCTCCTAATCTTCTTTGCCTTCTTCTTCTTCTTCTTCATCTTCTTCTTCTTTTTCTACTTCTTCTTCATCTTCATCTTCTCATTTTTTTGCACCTTATTCTTCTTCTTCTACATCTTCTTATTATTATTCTTCTTCTACGACAACTTTTTTTTCTTCAACTTCTTCTCTATTTTCTTTTACTTCTTCTTTGGCTTCTTCTTCTTGTTCTAGTTCTTTTCCTTCTTCTTCTTCTTCTATTTCTTCTTCTCCTTCTTCTTCTTCTTCTTCTCCTTCTTCTCCTTCTTCTTCTCCTTCTTCTTCTTCTTCTCCACCTTCTTCTTCTACTACTTCTCTTTCTTCTACTTCTTCTTCATCTTCTTCTTCTACTTCATCATCTTCTTCATCTTACTCTTATTCTTCTTATTTTTCTTCTCCATCTTTTTCTTCTTCTACTTCTTTTGCTTCTACTTCTTTGCCTATTTCTTCTACTTCCTCTCCTTCTTCTTCTTCTTCTTCTTTTCCTCTACTTCTTCCTTTCTTTTGCCTACTTCTTCATGATCTCTTTTCTTCTTCTTCTTTTTCTTCTTCATCATCTTCTTCTTCTTCATTTTTCTCATCTTCTTCATTTTCGTTACCTTCAACTTCTTTTTCTTCTTCTTCTTCGTCTCCTCTTCCATCTTCTTCTTCTCCTTCTTGTTCTTCTTCTTCTTCCTCTACTTCTTTTTGTTCTTCCTCTTATTCATCTTCTTCTTGTTCTTGTTTGTCCTCTTCTTCCCGTCTACTTTTTTTCTTCTTCTTCTTCTTCTCCTCCTCCTTCTTCAACTTCTTATTTTTGTTCTTTTTCTGCATCTTCTTCTTATTCATCTGCTTTATCAACATCTTCTTCTTGTTCATCATCATCATCTTCTTCTTCTTCTTCTTCTTCTCTTCCTTCTTGTTGTTGTTGTTGTTGTTCTTCTTCTTCTTCTTCTTCTTCTTCTTCTTGTCATTCTTCTTCTTTTTTCTTCTTTTTCTTGTTATTCTTCTTCTTCTTCTTCACTTTCTCATTCTTCTTCTTCTTTTTCTCCTTCTTCTTCTTTTTCTCCTTTACATTCTTCTAATTCCACTTCTTTCTTTTCAGCATCATCTACTTCTTCTTCTTCCTCTTCTTTGTCTTCTTATTCTTCTCCATCTTCTTCTTCTTCTTCGTCTTCTTCGTCTTCTTTCTCTTCTTTGTCTTCTTCTTTCTCATCTTCTTTGCCTTCTTCTTCTTCTTTTTCTTCGGCCACTTCTTCTTCTTCTTCTTCTTCTTCTACTTAACCTTCTTCATCCTCTTCCTCTTCTTCTTCTTCTTCTTCATCTTGTTCTTCATCTTCTTCTTCTTCTTCTTCTTCTTCTTCTTCTTCTTCTTCGACTTCTTCATCTACTTCTTCTTCCTCTTCTTCTCCTTCTCCTTCTTCCTCGTCTTCTTCTTCTTCTTGTTTTTTTCCTTCGTCTACTTCTTCTTCATCTTCCCCATCTTCTTATTCTTCTTCTTCCTCTTCTCCTTCTTCTTCTTCTTTTATTTCTTCTTGTTCTTGTTCTTCTTCTTTTTCCTTTTCAGTTTCTTCTACTTCCTTGTCTTCTTCTTCTTCTTCTTTGTCTTCTTCTTCTTCATCTTGTTCTTGTCCTTCTTCTCTTTCTCCTCTTCCTCCTCCTTCGTCTTTTTCTTCTTTTTCTTCTTATTCTTCTTATTCTTCTTCTTCTTCTTCTTCTTGTTCCTCCTCTTGTTCATCTTTTTCTTCATCTTTTTCTTCTCATTCTTCTTCTTCCTCTTCTTATTCTTCTTCTTCTTCTTCTTCTTGTTCCTCCTCTTGTTCATCTTTTTCTTCATCTTTTTCTTCTCCTTCTTCTTCTTCCTCTTCTTATTCTTTTTCTTCTTCTCTTCTTCTTCTTCTTCTTCTTCTTCCCTTTCTTCATCTTCCTCTTCTTCTTCTTCTTCTTATGCATCTTCACCTTCTTCTTCTTCATCATCCTCTTCATCTTAGTCTTGTTCTTGTTCTTCTTCTTCTTTTTCTTCTACTTCTTATTCTTCTTCTTTTTCATCTTCTTCTTCTTTTTGTCATCTTCCTCTTCTCTGTCTTCTTCTTCTTCATCTCTTTTTCTTCATCTTCTTCTCCTCCTCCTTCTTCTTCTCCTTCTACTTCTTCTCTTTCTTCTTCTTCTTCTTCTGCCTCTTTCAATTCTTCCACTTCTTTGTCTCCCTCTTTACTTCTTCTTCTTCTCCTGCTTCTTCTTCTTCTTCGACTTCTTTTTCTTCATCTTCTTCTACTTCGTCTTCTTCTTTTTTCCTTTTTCTTCTTCCTTTTCTTCTTCTTCATCTTATCTCCTTCTTCTACTTCTTCTTCTTCCTCTTCTACTTGTTTTTTCCTACTTCTTTTTCTTCTTCTTCTATAAGTTCTTCTACTTCTCCTTCTTCTTCTTCCTATTTTTCTCCTTCTTCTTCTTCTTCTTCCACTTTTGCTTCTTCTTCTTTGTCTTCTTCCTCTTCTTCTTTGTCTTCTTCTTATTTTTCTTCTTCTTCTTCTTCTTCATTGTCTTCTTCTTCTTCTTCTTCTTCTTCTTCTTCTTCTTCTTCCTCGTCTTTTATTTCTTCGTCTTCGCATTCTTCTACTTCTTCTTCTTCATCTTCTTCTCCTTTTTCTCCTTCTTCTTCTTCTTTTCTGCGTCTTCATCTTTTTCTTCTTCATCTTCATCTTCATCATCATCTTCTTCTTCTTCTTCTTCTCCTCCTTCTTCATTTTTGCCTTCTTCTACTACTTCTTTGTCCTCTTCTTCTTCAGCATCTTCTTCTTCTCCTTCTTCTTCTTCTTCTTCTCCTCCTCCTTCTTCTTCTTCTCATTCTTTTTCTCCCTCTTCTTCCTGTTCTTCCTCATCTTCTTCCTTTTCTTGTTCTTCTCCTTGTTCATCTTCTTCTTCTCCTCCTCTTTTTTCATCATCTTCTTCTTCTTCTTCTTCTTCTTCTTCTTCTCCTTCTTCTTCTTGGTCTTCTTCATCCTCTACTCCAACTTCCTTTCATTCATCTTCTTCTTCCTATTTATCTTCTTCTTCTT
>JAIUJO010000728.1:72500-75000 GCA_023846275.1 Vanilla planifolia | reverse complement strand
TTCTTCTTCTCCATCTTCTTCACCTTCTTCTTCTTCTTCTCCTTCTTCTTCCCCTTCTTCTTCTTCTTCTTATTTTTCTTCTCTTCTTCTCCTTCTTCTTCTTCATCTTCTTCTTTTTCTTCTTCTTCTATTTCTTCTTCTTCTTGTCTTTCTTCTCCTTATAATTATTATTTTTATTATTATTATTATTATTATTATTATTATTATTATTATTATTATTATTCGTCTTCTTCTTCTTCTTCTATTTCTTCCTCTCTCATTCTTCTTCTTCTTCTTCCTCTTCAAGTTCTACTTTGCATTCTTCTTCTTCTTCTTATTCCTCTTCTTCTTCATCATCTTCTTCTTCTTTCTCTTCATCTCCTTCTTCTTTTTTTTCTTATTCTTCTTCTTCTTCTTCTTTGCCTTCTTCTTCTTCTTCTTCTTCCTCTTCTTCTCCTCCTGCTCTTTGTTCTTCTTTATCTTCTTCTTCTTCTTCTTCTTCTTCTCTTCTCCTTCTTCTTCTTCCTGTTCTTCTTGTTCTTCTTCTCCTTCTTCTTTTCTTCTTCTTCTTCTTCTTCTTCTTCTTCTTCTACTACTTCATCCTCTTCTTCCTCTTCTTCCTCGTCTTCTTTTTTTCTCCTTCTTCATCTTCTTCTTCTTCTTCTTCTTCTTCTTCTGCACTTTCTTCTTCTTTTACTTCATTTTTTCTTCTCATTTTTCTTGATCTTCATTATCATCATCATCATCTTCTTCTTCTTTTATTTCTTCATCTTCTTCTTTTTCTTCTTCGTCTCCTTCTTCTTCGTCTTCTTCTTCTTCTTCTTCTTCTTCTACTTCTTTTTCTTTAACTTCTTCTTCTTCCTCTTCTTCTTATTCACCTTTTTCTTCTGCTTCACCTTCTTCTTCTTCTTCTTTTTCTTCTTCTTCTCCTTCTTCTTCTTCTTCTTCTTCTTCTTTCGCTTCTTCTTCTTATTCTTCATCTTCTTTTTTGGGTTCTTCTTCTTCTTCTTCTTCTTCTTCTAGTTCTTCTTCTTCTTCTTCTCCATCTTCATCTTCTTCTCCTACTTCCCATTCTTCTTGTTCTTCTTCTTCTTGTTCTTCTTGTTCTTCTTCTTCTTTCTCCTCCTCCTCCTCTCTTCGTCTTCTTCTTCTTCTCCTACTTCCCATTCTTCTTCTTCTTCCCTATCTCGTTCTTCTTCTTCTTCTTCTTCTTCTTACTTTTCTTCTTCTTCTTTTTCTTCTTCTTCTTCAACATCTTCATCTACTTCTACTTCCTTTTAATTTACTTGTTCTTCTTCTTCTTCTTCTTCTTCTCCTTCCACTTCCTCTTCTTTTTCTCGTTCTCCTTCATTCGCTTCTTCTTCTCCGTCTTTTTCTTATTTTTGTTGCTCTTCTTTCTCTTCTTCTTCTTCTTCATCTTCTTCTTCTTGTTCTACTTCTACTTCTTTTTCTTCTTCTTCTTCTTCTTGTTCCTCTTCGACTCCTTCCTCTTCTTAATCTTCTTTTTGTTTGCCATCGTGGTCTTCTTCTTCGTCTTCTTCTTCTTCTTCTTCTTCTTCTTCTTCGACCTCTTCTACTTTTTCTTCTTCTTCTCATTCTTCATCTTCTTCTTCTTGTTCTTGTTCTTCTACTTATTTTTCTTCTTCTTCTTAATCATCATCATCATCATCATCTTCTTCTTCTTCTTCTTCTTCTTCTTCTTCTTCTACCTCTCCTCCTCCTCCTTCCTCTTCTTCTTTTCTTCTTCTTCTTCTTCTTCTTCCTCTTATTCTTTTTCTCCTTCTTCTCCTTCTTCTTTTTCTTCCACAACTTCTTCATTTTCTTGTTCTTCTTCATCATCATCATCTTTTTCTTCGACAACTTCTTCATTTTCTTGTTCTTCTTCATCATCATCTTCTTCTTCTTCTTCCCCTTCTTCTTCTTCATCATCTTCTTCTTCTTTGTCTTCATCGTCTGCTTCTTCCTCCTCTTCTTCTTCTTCTTCTTCATCTCCTTCTTATATTCTTCTTCTTCTTCTTCTTCTTCTTCTTCCTCTTCTTTTTCTCCTCCTCCTCCTCGTCCTCCTCCTTTTTCTTCTTCTTCTTCTTCTTCTCCTTCGTCTTCTTTGTCTCCTTCTTCTTCCTCTTATTCGTCTTCTTATTCTTCTACTTCTTCTTCAGCTTCTTCTTCATCTTCTTCTTCTTCTTCTTCTTCTTCTTTGTCTTCTTCTTCTTCATCATCATCATGTTCTTGTTCTTTTTCTTTATCTTCTTCTTTTTACTCTTGTTATTCTTCTTCTCTTTCTTCTTCTCCTTCTGCTTCTTCCTCTTCTTTTTCCTCATCTTTTTTCTACTTTTTCTTCATTTTCTTTTTCTTGTTGTTGTTGTTGTTCTTCTTCTTCTTCTTCTTCTTCTTCAGCTTCTTCTTCTTTTTCTTCTTCTTCTTTTTCTTCTTCTTTTGCCTTGAATTCTTCTTCTTCTTATTCTTCTTCTTCTTCTTCATTTCCTTCTTATTATTATTATTATTATTCTTATTCATATTC
>JAIUJO010000728.1:32500-35000 GCA_023846275.1 Vanilla planifolia | reverse complement strand
AGATGAAGACGAAGAAGAGAATGTGGAAGAAGAAGAAGGAGAATAAGAAGATGAAGAAGACTAAGTAGAAGAAAAAGATGAAGAAGATGAAGAAGAAGAAGAAAAAGAAGAAGAGGAAGATGATGATGATGATAATTATGAGAAAGAAGAACAAGAAAGAGAAGAAGAAGATGATGTTGATTAACATGATGAAGAATAATACGAAGAAGTAGATGAAGAAGACAAAGTAGAAGAAGAAGAAGACAAAGAAGAAGAAGAAGAAGAAGTCCTTGAAGAAGAAAAAGAAGAAGAAGTAGAAAAAGAAGAAGAAGAAGAAGAAGAAGAAGAAGAGGAAGAAGTAGTAGAAGAAGAAGTAGAAAAAGAAGAAGAAAAAGAAGAAGAAAAGAAGAAGAAGAAGAAGAAAAAGAAGAAGAAGAAGAAGAATAAGGAAAAGAAGAAGAAGAAGAAGAAGAAGAGGAAGAAGAAGAAGTAGAATTATAGTTAGAACAAGGAAACGAAGAAGAAGAAGACGAAGAAGAAAAATAAGAAGTAGAAGAAGAAGAAAAAGAAGACAAAGAAGAAGAAGATGAAGACAAAGATGAAGAAGAAGAGGAAGATGAGGAAGAAGAAGAAGAACAAGAGGAAGAAGATGAAGAAGAAGAAGAAGAAGAAGATAAATAAGAAGAAGACAAAGAAAACAAGAAGAAGAAGAAGAAGAAGAAGAAGAAGATGGAGAAGAATAGGAAGAAGAAGAGAAGAAGAAGAAGAACAAGTAGTGGAAGAAGAAGAGGAAGAAGAAGAAGATGTTGAAGAAGAAGAAGATGATGATGAAGAAGAATAAGAAGAAGATGGAGAAGAAGTCGAATAAGAAGAAGAAGAAGAAGAAGAAGATTAAGAAGAAGAAGAAGAAGAAAACCTAGAAGAAGTAGAAGTTGAAGAAGAAGAAGAAAAAGAAAAACAAGAAGAAAAAGAAGTAAAAGAAGAAGAAGAAGATGATTATGAAGAAGAAGAAGAAGAAGAAGAAGACGAAGAAGAAGAACACAAAGAAGAAGTAGAAGAAAAAGAGGAAGAAGAAGAAGAAGAAGAAGGAAAAAAAGAAGAAGTAGGAGAAGAAGGAGAAAAAGGAAGAAAAGAAGAAGTAGAAGATGAAGGGTAAGAAGGAGAAGAAGAAAAAGTAGTAGAAGAAGAAGAACTAGAAGTAGAAGAAGAAGAAGAAGAAGAAGAAGAAGAAGAAGGAGAAGGAGATGAAGGAGAAGAAAGAGAAGAAGAAGAAGAAGAAGAAGAAGAAGAAAAAGAAGATGAAGAAGAAGAAGAAGAAGAAGAAGAAGAAGAAGAAGAAGAAGAAAAGAAGTAGAAGAAAAAGAAGAAGAGAAAGATGGAGAATAAGAAGAACAAGAAGAAGAAGAAGAAGAAGAAGAAGAAGTAGAAGAAGACAAATAAGAAGAAGAAGAAGAAGAAGAAGAAGAAGAAGAGGAGGAACAAGAAGAAGAAATAAATAAGAAGAGAAAGAAGAGGAAGAAGAAGAAGAAGAAGACGAAGAAGAAGATGATGAAATAGAAGAAGACGAAGAAGAAGAAGAACAAGAAGGTGAAGACGAAGAAAAAGAAGGCAAAGTAGATGAAGTCGAAGAAGAGAATAAGGAAGAAGAAGAAGCAGAGCAAGAAGAAAAAGGAGAAGAAGAAGAAGAAGAAGAAAAAGATGAAGAAGATGAAGAAGATGAAGTAGAAGAACAACAAGGACAAGAAGAAGAACAAGAAGAAGAAGAAGAAGAAGATGATGATGAAGATTATGAGAAAGAAGAACGAGAAGGGGAAGAAGAAGAAGAAGAAGTAGAAAAGAAGAAGAAGAAGATGGTGAAGAAGAAGGCGAAGAAGAAGAAGAAGAAGAGGAAGAGGAAGAAGAAGAAGACAAAGAAGAAAAAGAAGAAGAAGAAGAAGACAAAGAAGAAGAAGGAGAAGAAGAAGTCTTAGAAGTAGAAGAAGAAGAAGAAGTTGTAGATGAAGAATAATACGAAGAAGTAGATGAAGAAGACGAAGTAGAAGAAGAAGAAGACGAAGAAGAAGAAGAAGAAGAAGTCCTTGAAGAAGAAGAAGAAGAAGAAGAACTAGAAAAAGAAGAAGAAGAAGAAGAGGAGGAAGAAGTAGTAGAAGAAGAAGAAAAAGAAGAAGAAAAGAAGAAGAAGAAGCTGAAGAAGAAGAAGAAGAAGAAGAAGAAAAAGAAGAAGAAGAAGAAGAAGAAGAAGAAGAAGAAGAAGAAGAAGAAAAAGAAGACAAAGAAGAAGAAGAGGAAGAAGATGAAGAAGAAGAAGAAGAAGATAAAAAAGAAGAAGACAAAGAAGAAGAAGAAGAAGAAAAAGAAGAAGAAGAAAAAAAAAAGAAGAAGAAGAAGATGGAGAAGAATAAGATGGAGAAGAAGAAGAAGAAGAAGAAGAAGAATAAGTGGAAGAAGAAGAAGAAGAAGAAGAAGAAGAAGATGTTGAAGAAGAAGATTAAGAAGAAGAATGAGAAGAATGAGAAGAAGA
>JAIUJO010000728.1:7500-22500 GCA_023846275.1 Vanilla planifolia | reverse complement strand
AGGGGAGAAGAAGGCAAAGATGAAGTAGAAGAAAAATATGAAGAAAAAAAAGAAGAAGAAGAAGGCGAAGAAGAAGGGAGAGAAGTAGTAGACAAAGAAGAAAAAGACGATGAAGAAGAAGAAGAAGAAGAAGAACAGGAAGAGGAAAAAAAAGTGGAAGAAGAAGAATAAGAATAAGAAGAAGAAGAAGAAGTTGAAGATAAAGAAGATGAAGAAGTAAAAGAAGAAGAAGATGATGATGAAGCAGAAGAACAAGAAGTAGAAGAAGAAGAAGAAGAAGATGAAGAAGAAGAACAAGAAGACGAAATAAAAGAAGAAGAAGAAGATAAGGAAGAAGATGAAGGTGAAGAAGAAGAAGAAGAAGAAGAAGAGGAAGAAGAAGAAGATGAAGAATTAGAAGAAGAAGAAGAAGAAGAATAAGAAGAGGAAGAAGAAGGAGAAGGAGAAGAAGAATAAGGGTAAGAAGATGAAGGAGAAGGAGAAGAAGGAGAAGAAGATGGAGAATAAGAAGAAGGAGAAGAAGAAGAAAAACAAGAAGAAGAAGAAGAAGATGAAGAAGAAGAAGAAAAAGTTGAAGAAGAAGGCGATGAAGAAGTAGAAGGAGAAGAAGAAGAAGAAGAAGAAGAAAAAGAAGAAGAAGATGATGATGAAGAAAAAGATAGGAAAGAAGAAGAAAAAGAAGACAAAGAAGAAGAAAAAGAAAAAGAAGAAGAAGAAAAAGAATTCGAAGATAAAGAATAAGAAGACATGGAAGAGGAAGAAGAAGAAGACAAAGATGGAGAAGACGAGGAAGAAAAAGATGAAGAAAAAGAAGAAGAAGATGAAGAAGAAGTAGAAGAAGAAGAAGAAGAAGAAGAAGAAGAACTAAAAGATGAAGAAGAATAAGAATAAGAAGAAGAATAAAAAAAAGAAGAAGAATAAGAAGAAGAAGAAGAAGATGATGAAGATTAATAATAACAATAATAATAAGAAGAAGAAGATGATGATGATGAGTAAGAAGAACAAGAAGAAGAAGAAGAAGACGATGAAGAGAAAGAAGAAGAAGATAAGGAAGAAGAATAATAATAAGAAGAAGATGATGTTGATGCAAAAAATTGAGAAGAAAGAGAAGAAGAAGAAGAAGAGAAAGAGGAAGAAGAAGAAGAAGTTGATGATTATGAAAAAGAAGAAGACAAAGATGAAGAAGAAGAAGATGAAGAAGAGGTTAAGATGAAGAGGAAGAAGAAGAAAAAGAAGAAGATGAGTACGAAAAAGTAAAAGAAAAAGAAGAGGAAGAAGACAAAGAAGAAAAAGAAGAAGAAGAAGAAGAAGGAGAAGAAGAAGGAGAAGGAGAAGAAAGATAAGCAGAAGAAGAAGAAGAAGAAGAAGAAGAAGATGATGAAGAAGAAGAAGAAGAAGGAAAAGAAAAAGAAGAAAAAGGTTTAAAAGAAAGAAGAAAAAGAAGATGAAGAAGAAGGAGAAGAAGAAGGCAAAGATTATGAAGAAGAAGAAGAAGAAGATGATGATAAAGGAGAAGAAAAAGAAAAAAAGAAAAAAAAAGAAGGAGAAGAAGAAAAGGAAGAAGAAGAAGAAGAAGAAGTAGAAGACAAAGACAAAGAAGAAGAAGAAGAAGACAAAGAAGAAGTAGAAGGAGAAGAAGAAGAAGAAGAAGAATAATAAGATAGAAAAAGAAGAAGAGGAAGAAGAAGATGAAGAAGAAGATGAAGAAGAAAGAAAAAGAAGAAAAAGAAGAAGAAGATGAAGAAGAAGAAGAAGAAGAAGAAGAAAAAGAAGAAAAAGAAGAAGAAAAAGACGGAGAAGAAGGAGAAGAAGAAGAAAAATGGGAGAAGTAGAAGAAGAAAAAGAAGACAAAGAAAAAGAAGAAGAAGACGAAGGAGAGATGAAGAAGACGAAGAAGAAAAAAATAAAAAGGGAAAGAAGATGGAAAAGATGAAGTAGAAGAAAAAGATGAAGAAAAAAAGAAGAAGAACAAAGCGATGAAGAAGGGAAAGAAGTAGTAGACAAAGAAGAAAAAGACGAAGAAGAAGAAGAAGAAGAAGAAGAAGAAGTAGATGAGGAAGAGGAAAAAGAAGAGGAAGAAGAATAAGAATAAGAAGTAGAAGAAGAAGATGATGAAGATGAAGAAGATGAAGAAAAAGTAAAAGCAGAAGAAGAAGATGAAGAACAAGAACAAGAAGTAGAAGAAGAAGAAGAAGAAAAACAAGAAGATGAAATAAAAGTAGAAGAAGAAGATAAGGAAGAAGATGATCGTGAAGAAGAAGAAGAAGAGGAAGAAGAAGAAGATGAAGAATTAGAAGACGAAGAAGAAGAACAAGAAGAGGAAGAAGAAGGAGAAGGAGAAGAAGAATATGGATAAGAAGATGAAGAAGAAGAAGGAGAAGAAGAAGGAGAAGAAGAGGAAGGAGAAGAAGAAGAAGAAGAAGGAGAAGAGGAAGATGAGGATGTTGTTGTTGATGAAGAAGAACAAGTAGAAGAATAAGAAGATAAAGAAGAAGAAGAAAAAGAAGTAGTAGAAGAGGAAGAGGAAGAAGAAGTAGAAGAATAAGGAGGATGATGAGGTGGAGAAGGAGAGGAAGAAGCAGAAGAAGAAAAAGAAGAAAAAGAAGAAAAGCAGAAGAAGAAGAAGAAGAAGAAGAAGAAGAAGAAGAAGACGAAGAAGAAGAAGACGACGAAGAAGAAGACGAAGACGATGAACATGAAGATGAATAAGGGCAAGAACCGGAAGGGGAAGAAGATCAGGAAGAAGAAGAAGAAGAAGAAGAAGAAGAAGATGGAAGAAGGTAGAAGAAGGAGAAGAAGAAGAAGAAGAAGAAGAAGACGAACTAGAAGAAGAAGAAGAAGAAGAAGAAGAAGAAAAGAAGAAAAATAAGAAGAAGAAGATGGAACATAAGAAAACCAAGATGAAGATGAAGAAGAAGAGGAAGAAGGAGAAGAGGAAGAAGAAGAAGAAGAAGACGATGAAAAGGAAAAGGAAGAGAAAGAAGGAGAAGAAGAAGAAGAAGAAGAAGAAGAGGAGGAAGAAGAAGAAGAAAAATAAGTAGAAGAAGAAGAAGAAGAAGAAGAAGGCAAAGAAGAAGAAAAAGAAGAACAGGAAGAAGAAGAGGAAGAAGAAGAAGAAGAAGACGAAGAACAACAAGAAGAAGAAGGGGAAGAAGAAGAAGAAGAAGAAGGGGGAGGAGGAGAAGAAAAAGTAGAAGAACAAGAAGAAGATGAAGAACACAAAAAAAGAAGAAGAAGATGATGAAGAAGGCGAAGAAGAAGAAGAAGAAGACGATGAAGAAGAACAAGAAGGCGAAGAACAACAACAAGAAGAAGATGAAGAAAAAGAAGGAGAAGATGAAGAAGTAGAAGAAGAACAAGAACATGAACAAGAAAAAGAAGAAGAAGAAGATGATCATAAAGATGATGAAGAAAAAGAAGATGCAGAATAAGAACAAGAAAATGAAGAAGAATAGGAAAGACACAAAGAAGAAGAAGAGGACGAAAAAGAAGTGGTAGAAGAAGAAGAAGAAGAAGAAGAAGAGGAAGAAGAAAAACAAGAAGAAGAAGAGGAAGAAGTGGAATAAGAAGAAGAAAAAGAAGAAGGAGAAGAAGAAGGAGAATTAGAGGAAGGATAAGCAGAAAAAGAAGAAGACGAAGAAGAAGAAGAGGAAGAAGAAGAAGAAGAAGAAGAAGAAGAAGAAAAGGAAGGAGAAAAAGAAGAACAACAAGAAGAAGAAGAAGGAGAATAGGATAATGATGATGAAGAAGATGAAGAAGAAGAAGAAGAAGAAGCAGGCAAAGATGTCTAAGAAAAAGCAGAAGAAGAAGAAGAAGAAGAAGAGTAAGAAGAAGGCAAAGTAGAATAAGAAGAAGAAGAAGAGGAAAAAGAAGAAGATGAAGAATAAGAAGAAGAAAGAGGAGAAGAACACGAAGAAAAAGTTGAAGAAGACATATGAGAAGAAGAAGAAGAAGAAGAAGAGGAAGAAGAAGAAGAAGAAAAGGAAAGAGAACAAGGAGAACAAGAAGAAGAAGAAGAAGAAGAAGAAGCAGACGAAGAAGTCTAAAAAAAGCAGAAGAAGAAGAAGAAGAAGAAGAAGAAGAAGAAGAGTAAGAAGAAGGAAAAGAAGAATAAGAAGAAGAAGAAGAGGAAAAAGAAGAAGAAGAAGTGGAAAAAGAAGAAGAAAATAAAGAATATGAATAAGAAGATGATGAAGAAAAAGAAGAACAAGAAGTTCAACAAGAAGAAGAAGAAGAAGAGGAAAGAAGTAGATGAAGATGACGAAGAAGAAGGGGAAGAAGAAGAAGAAGAAGAAGACAAAGAAGAAGAAGAAGTAGAAAAAAAAGACAAAGTTGAGGAGGAACCAGAATAAAAAGAAGAAGAAGGCTAAGAAGAAGAAGAAAACGAAGAAGAGGAAGAAGAAGCAGAAGCAGAAGAAGAAGAAGAAGAAGAAGAAGAAGAAGATGAAGAAGTCGAAGAAGATGAAGAAGATGAGAAATAGGAAGAAGAAGATGAAGAAGAACTTGAAGCAAAAGAAGAAGGAGAAGAAGAAGAAGAAGAAGAAGAATAAGAAGTTTAAGAAGAAGAAGCAGAAGAAGAAGGAGAAGAAGAAGAAGACGATGAAAAAGAAAAAGGAGAAGAACGAGAAGAAGAAGATGAAGATGCAGAAGAAGAAGAAGAAGAAGAAGAAGAACAAGAACAAGAACAAGAAGAAGAAGAACAAGAAGAAGTAAAAGAGGAAGAAGAAGACCAAGGCAAAGAAGAAAAAGTAGAAGAAGAACAAGAAGAAGAAAAAGAAGTAGAAGAAGAAGATGTTGAAAAAGAAGTGCAAGAAGATGAAGAAGAAGACGAAGACAAAGAAGAAGAAGAAGAAGAAGAAGAAGAAGAAGAAGAAGAAGGAGAAGAAGAAGATGAAGAAGATGAAGAAGAAGAAGAAGATGAAGAAGAACAAGAAGTAGTAGAATTAGAGGAAGAAAAAGAAGGCAAAGAAGAAGAAGAAGAAGAAGAAAAAGAAGAAAAAGAAGAAGAAGATGAAGACGAGGAAGACAAAAAAGTGGAATAAGAAGAAGAAGATGAAGGAGAAGAAGAAGAAGAGTAAGAAGAAAAAGAAGAAGAAGAAGAAGAAGAAGGAGAAGAAGAAGAAGAAGAAGAACAAGAAGGAGAAGAAGAAAAAGAAGGAGAAAGTGAAACAGAAAAAGAATAAGAAGAAGATGAGGAAGAAGAAGACAAAGAAAATGAAGAAGATGATGAAGAAGAAGAAGAAAATGAATAAGAAAATTAAGAAGAGGAAGAAGAAGAAGAAGAGGAAGACAAAGAACAAGAAGAAGAGGAAGAAGATGAAGTAGAAAGAGAAGAAGAAGAAGAAGAAGAAGAAGAAGAAGTGGAAGAAGAAGAAGAAGAAGAAGAAGATGATGATGATGAAGAAGAAGAAGAATACAAACAAGAAGAAGAAGAAGATGAAGAAGAAGACAAAGATAAAGAACAACAAGAAGAAGAAGAAGGGGAAGAAGAAGAAGAAGCAGAAGAAGGAGAAGATGAGGAAGAGGAAGAAGGAAAAGAAGAAGAAGAAAAAGACAAAGAAAAAGAGGAATTAGAAATGAAAAAGGCAAAAAAGTCAAAGAAGAAGAAGAAGAAGAAGCAGATGAAGAAGAAGAAGAAGAAGAAGATGATGATGATGAAAGAGAAGAAGAAGAAGATGAAGAAGAAGAAGAAGAAGTTGAAGAAGAAGACGATGAAGAAGTAGAAGGAGAAGAAGAAGAAGAAAAAGAAGAAAAAGAAGAAGAAGATGATGATGAAGAAAAAGATAGGAAAGAAGAAGAAAAAGAAGACGAAGAAGACGAAAAAGAAAAAGAAGAAGAAGAAAAAGAATTCGAAGATAAAGAATAAGAAGACATGGAAGAGGAAGAAGAAGAAGACAAAGATGGAGAAGACGAGGAAGAAAAAGATGAAGAAAAAGAAGAAGAAGAAGAAGAAGAAGTAGAAGAAGAAGAAGAAGAAGAAGAAGAAGAACTAAAAGATGAAGAAGAATAAGAATAAGAAGAAGAATAAAATAAAGAAGAAGAATAAGAAGAAGAAGAAGAAGATGATGAAGAATAATAATAACAATAATAATAATAAGAAGAAGATGATGATGATGAGTAAGAAGAAGAAGAAGAAGAAGAAGAAGAAAACGATGAAGAGAAAGAAGAAGAAGATAAGGAAGAAGAATAATAAGAAGAAGAAGAAGATGATGTTGATGCAAAAAATTGAGAAGAAGGAGAAGAAGAAGAAGAAGAGAAAGAGGAGGAAGAAGAAGAAGTTGATGATTATGAAAAAGAAGAAGACAAAGATGAAGAAGAAGAAGATGAAGAAGAGGTTGAAGATGAAGAGGAAGAAGAAGAAAAAGAAGAAGATGAGTACGAAAAAGTAAAAGAAAAAGAAGAGGAAGAAGACAAAGAAGAAAAAGAAGAAGAAGAAGAAGAAGGAGAAGAAGAAGGAGAAGGAGAAGAAAGATAAGCAGAAGAAGAAGAAGAAGAAGAAGAAGATGATGAAGAAGAAGAAGAAGAAGGAAAAGAAAAAGAAGAAAAAGGTTTAAAAGAAAGAAGAAAAAGAAGATGAAGAAGAAGGAGAAGAAGAAGGCAAAGATTATGAAGAAGAAGAAGAAGAATAAGATGATAAAAAAGAAGAAAAAGAAAAAAAGAAAAAAAAAGGAGAAGAAGAAAAGGAAGAAGAAGAAGAAGAAGTAGAAGACAAAGACAAAGAAGAAGAAGAAGACAAAGAAAAAGTAGAAGGAGAAGAAGAAGAAGAAGAAGAAGAATAAGAAGATAGAAAAAGAAGAAGAGGAAGAAGAAGATGAAGAAGAAGATGAAGAAGAAAGAAAAAGAAGAAAAAGAAGAAGAAGATGAAGAAGAAGAAGAAGAAGAAGAAAAAGAAGAAAAAGAAGAAGAAAAAGACAGAGAAGAAGGAGAAGAAGAAGAAAAATGGGAGAAGTAGAAGAAGAAAAAGTAGACAAAGAAAAAGAAGAAGAAGACGAAGGAGAGATGAAGAAGACGAAGAAGAAAAAGAATAAAAAGGGAAAGAAGAAGGAAAAGACGAAGTAGAAGAAAAAGATGAAGAAAAAAAGAAGAAGAACAAGGCGATGAAGAAGGGAAAGAAGTAGTAGACAAAGAAGAAAAAGACGAAGAAGAAGAAGAAGAAGAAGAAGAAGTAGATGAGGAAGAGGAAAAAGAAGAGGAAGAAGAATAAGAATAAGAAGTAGAAGAAGAAGATGATGAAGATGAAGAAGATGAAGAAAAAGTAAAAGCAGAAGAAGAAGATGAAGAACAAGAACAAGAAGTAGTAGAAGAAGAAGAAGAAAAACAAGAAGATGAAATAAAAGTAGAAGAAGAAGATAAGGAAGAAGATGATCGTGAAGAAGAAGAAGAAGAGGAAGAAGAAGAAGATGAAAAATTAGAAGAAGAAGAAGAAGAACAATAAGAGGAAGAAGAAGGAGAAGGAGAAGAAGAATATGGATAAGAAGATGAAGAAGAAGAAGAAGGAGAAGAAGAAGGAGAAGAAGAGGAAGGAGAAGAAGAAGAAGAAGAAGAAGAAGAAGAGGAAGATGAGGATGTTGTTGTTGATGAAGAAGAACAAGTAAAAGAATAAGAAGATAAAGAAGAAGAAGAAGAAGAAGTAGTAGAAGAGGAAGAGGAAGAAGAAGAAGAAGAATAAGGAGGATGAGGAGTAGGAGAAGGAGAGGAAGAAGTAGAAGAAGAAAAAGAAGAAAAAGAAGAAAAGCAGAAGAAGAAGAAGAAGAAGAAGACGAAGAAGAAGAAGACGACGAAGAAGAAGACGAAGACGATGAACATGAAGATGAATAAGGGCAAGAACCGGAAGGGTAAGAAGATCAGGAAGAAGAAGAAGAAGAAGAAGAAGAAGAAGAAGAAGAAGATGGAAGAAGGTAGAAGAAGGAGAAGAAGAAGAAGAAGAAGAAGAAGAAGAAGAAAAGAAGAAAAATAAGAAGAAGAAGATAGAACATAAGAAAACAAAGATGAAGATGAAGAAGAAGAGGAAGAAGGAGAAGAGGAAGAAGAAGAAGAAGAAGACGATGAAGAGGAAAAGGAAGAGAAAGAAGGAGAAGAAGAAGAAGAAGAAGAAGAGGAGGAAGAAGAAGAAGAAAAATAAGTAGAAGAAGAAGAAGAAGAAGAAGAAGACGAAGAACAACAAGAAGAAGAAGGGGAAGAAGAAGAAGAAGAAGAAGAAGGGGGAGGAGGAGAAGAAAAAGTAGAAGAACAAGAAGACGACGAAGAACACAAAAAAAGAAGAAGAAGATGATGAAGAAGGCGAAGAAGAAGAAGAAGAAGACGATGAAGAAGAACAAGAAGGCGAAGAACAACAACAAGAAGAAGATGAAGAAAAAGAAGCAGAAGATGAAGAAGTAGAAGAAGAACAAGAACATGAACAAGAACAAGAAGAAGAAGAAGATGATCATAAAGATGATGAAGAAAAAGAAGATGCAGAATAAGAACAAGAAAATGATGAAGAATAGGAAAGACACAAAGAAGAAGAAGAGGACGAAAAAGAAGTGGCAGAAGAAGAAGAAGAAGAAGAAGAAGAGGAAGAAGAAAAACAAGAAGAAGAAGAGGAAGAAGTGGAATAAGAAGAAGAAAAAGAAGAAGGAGAAGAAGAAGGAGAATTAGAGGAAGGATAAGCAGAAAAAGAAGAAGACGAAGAAGAAGAAGAGGAAGAAGAAGAAGAAGAAGAAGAAGAAGAAGAAGAAAAGGAAGGAGAAAAAGAAGAACAACAAGAAGAAGAAGAAGGAGAATAGGATAATGATGATGAAGAAGATGAAGAAGAAGAAGAAGCAGGCAAAGATGTCTAAGAAAAAGCAGAAGAAGAAGAAGAAGAAGAGTAAGAAGAAGGCAAAGTAGAATAAGAAGAAGAAGAAGAGGAAAAAGAAGAAGATGAAGAATAAGAAGAAGAAAGAGGAGAAGAACACGAAGAAAAAGTTGAAGAAGACATATGAGAAGAAGAAGAAGAAGAAGAAGAGGAAGAAGAAGAAGAAGAAGAAGAAAAGGAAAGAGAACAAGGAGAACAAGAAGAAGAAGAAGAAGAAGAAGAAGCAGACGAAGAAGTCTAAAAAAAGCAGAAGAAGAAGAAGAAGAAGAAGAAGAAGAAGAAGAAGAAGAGTAAGAAGAAGGAAAAGAAGAATAAGAAGAAGAAGAAGAGGAAAAAGAAGAAGAAGAAGTGGAAAAAGAAGAAGAAAATAAAGAATATGAATAAGAAGATGATGAAGAAAAAGAAGAACAAGAAGTTCAACAAGAAGAAGAAGAAGAAGAGGAAAGAAGTAGATGAAGACGACGAAGAAGAAGGGGAAGAAGAAGAAGAAGAAGAAGACAAAGAAGAAGAAGAAGTAGAAAAAAAAGACAAAGTTGAGGAGGAACCAGAATAAAAAGAAGAAGAAGGCTAAGAAGAAGAAGAAAACGAAGAAGAGGAAGAAGAAGCAGAAGAAGAAGAAGAAGAAGAAGAAGAAGAAGAAGAAGAAGAAGATGAAGAAGTCGAAGAAGATGAAGAAGATGAGAAATAGGAAGAAGAAGATGAAGAAGCACTTGAAGCAAAAGAAGAAGGAGAAGAAGAAGAAGAAGAAGAAGAATAAGAAGATTAAGAAGAAGAAGCAGAAGAAGAAGGAGAAGAAGAAGAAGACGATGAAAAAGAAAAAGGAGAAGAACGAGAAGAAGAAGATGAAGATGCAGAAGAAGAAGAAGAAGAAGAAGAAGAAGAAGAACAAGAAGAAGAAGAACAAGAAGAAGTAAAAGAGGAAGAAGAAGACCAAGGCAAAGAAGAAAAAGTAGAAGAAGAACAAGAAGAAGAAAAAGAAGTAGAAGAAGAAGATGTTGAAAAAGAAGTGCAAGAAGATGAAGAAGAAGACGAAGACAAAGAAGAAGAAGAAGAAGAAGAAGAAGAAGAAGAAGAAGAAGAAGAAGAAGGAGAAGAAGAAGATGAAGAAGATGAAGAAGAAGAAGAAGATGAAGAAGAACAAGAAGTAGTAGAATTAGAGGAAGAAAAAGATGGCAAAGAAGAAGAAGAAGAAGAAGAAAAAGAAGAAAAAGAAGAAGAAGATGAAGACGAGGAAGACAAAAAATTGGAATAAGAAGAAGAAGATGAAGGAGAAGAAGAAGAAGAGTAAGAAGAAAAAGAAGAAGAAGAAGAAGAAGAAGGAGAAGAAGAAGAAGAACAAGAACAAGAAGGAGAAGAAGAAAAAGAAGGAGAAAGTGAAACAGAAAAAGAATAAGAAGAAGATGAGGAAGAAGAAGACAAAGAAAATGAAGAAGATGATGAAGAAGAAGAAGAAAATGAATAAGAAAATTAAGAAGAGGAAGAAGAAGAAGAAGAGGAAGACAAAGAACAAGAAGAAGAGGAAGAAGATGAAGTAGAAAGAGAAGAAGAAGAAGAAGAAGAAGAAGAAGAAGTGGAAGAAGAAGAAGAAGAAGAAGAAGATGATGATGATGAAGAAGAAGAAGAATACAAACAAGAAGAAGAAGAAGATGAAGAAGAAGACAAAGATAAAGAACAACAAGAAGAAGAAGAAGGGGAAGAAGAAGAAGAAGCAGAAGAAGGAGAAGATGAGGAAGAGGAAGAAGGAAAAGAAGAAGAAGAAAAAGACAAAGAAAAAGAGGAATTAGAAATGAAAAAGGCAAAAAAGTCAAAGAAGAAGAAGAAGAAGAAGCAGATGAAGAAGAAGAAGAAGAAGAAGATGATGATGATGAAAGAGAAGAAGAAGAAGATGAAGAAGAAGAAGAAGAAGTTGAAGAAGAAGACGATGAAGAAGTAGAAGGAGAAGAAGAAGAAGAAGAAGAAGAAAAAGAAGAAGAAGATGATGATGAAGAAAAAGATAAGAAAGAAGAAGAAAAAGAAGACGAAGAAGACGAAAAAGAAAAAGAAGAAGAAGAAAAAGAATTCGAAGATAAAGAATAAGAAGACATGGAAGAGGAAGAAGAAGAAGACAAAGATGGAGAAGATGAGGAAGAAAAAGATGAAGAAAAATAAGAAGAAGAAGAAGAAGTAGAAGAAGAAGAAGAAGAAGAAGAAGAAGAAGAAGAACTAAAAGATGAAGAAGAATAAGAATAAGAAGAAGAATAAAATAAAGAAGAAGAATAAGAAGAAGAAGAAGATGATGAAGAATAATAATAACAATAATAATAAGAAGAAGAAGATGATGATGATGAGTAAGAAGAAGAAGAAGAAGAAGAAGAAGAAGACGATGAAGAGAAAGAAGAAGAAGATAAGGAAGAAGAATAATAAGAAGAAGAAGAAGATGATGTTGATGCAAAAAATTGAGAAGAAGGAGAAGAAGAAGAAGAAGAGAAAGAGGAGGAAGAAGAAGAAGTTGATGATTATGAAAAAGAAGAAGACAAAGATGAAGAAGAAGAAGATGAAGAAGAGGTTGAAGATGAAGAGGAAGAAGAAGAAAAAGAAGAAGATGAGTACGAAAAAGTAAAAGAAAAAGAAGAGGAAGAAGACAAAGAAGAAAAAGAAGAAGAAGAAGAAGAAGGAGAAGAAGAAGGAGAAGGAGAAGAAAGATAAGCAGAAGAAGAAGAAGAAGAAGAAGAAGATGATGAAGAAGAAGAAGAAGAAGGAAAAGAAAAAGAAGAAAAAGGTTTAAAAGAAAGAAGAAAAAGAAGATGAAGAAGAAGGAGAAGAAGAAGGCAAAGATTATGAAGAAGAAGAAGAAGAATAAGATGATAAAAAAGAAGAAAAAGAAAAAAAGAAAAAAAAAGGAGAAGAAGAAAAGGAAGAAGAAGAAGAAGAAGAAGTAGAAGACAAAGACAAAGAAGAAGAAGAAGACAAAGAAAAAGTAGAAGGAGAAGAAGAAGAAGAAGAAGAAGAATAAGAAGATATAAAAAGAAGAAGAGGAAGAAGAAGATGAAGAAGAAGATGAAGAAGAAAGAAAAAGAAGAAAAAGAAGAAGAAGATGAAGAAGAAGAAGAAGAAGAAGAAGAAAAAGAAGAAAAAGAAGAAGAAAAGGACAGAGAAGAAGGAGAAGAAGAAGAAAAATGGGAGAAGTAGAAGAAGAAAAAGTAGACAAAGAAAAAGAAGAAGAAGACGAAGGAGAGATGAAGAAGACGAAGAAGAAAAAGAATAAAAAGGGAAAGAAGAAGGAAAAGACGAAGTAGAAGAAAAAGATGAAGAAAAAAAGAAGAAGAACAAGGCGATGAAGAAGGGAAAGAAGTAGTAGACAAAGAAGAAAAAGACGAAGAAGAAGAAGAAGAAGAAGAAGTAGATGAGGAAGAGGAAAAAGAAGAGGAAGAAGAATAAGAATAAGAAGTAGAAGAAGAAGATGATGAAGATGAAGAAGATGAAGAAAAAGTAAAAGCAGAAGAAGAAGATGAAGAACAAGAACAAGAAGTAGTAGAAGAAGAAGAAGAAAAACAAGAAGATGAAATAAAAGTAGAAGAAGAAGATAAGGAAGAAGATGATCGTGAAGAAGAAGAAGAAGAGGAAGAAGAAGAAGATGAAGAATTAGAAGAAGAAGAACAAGAACAAGAAGAGGAAGAAGAAGGAGAAGGAGAAGAAGAATATGGATAAGAAGATGAAGAAGAAGAAGAAGGAGAAGAAGAAGGAGAAGAAGAGGAAGGAGAAGAAGAAGAAGAAGAAGAAGAAGAGGAAGATGAGGATGTTGTTGTTGATGAAGAAGAACAAGTAAAAGAATAAGAAGATAAAGAAGAAGAAGAAGAAGAAGTAGTAGAAGAGGAAGAGGAAGAAGAAGAAGAAGAATAAGGAGGATGAGGAGTAGGAGAAGGAGAGGAAGAAGCAGAAGAAGAAAAAGAAGAAAAAGAAGAAAAGCAGAAGAAGAAGAAGAAGAAGAAGAAGACGAAGAAGAAGAAGACGACGAAGAAGAAGACGAAGACGATGAACATGAAGATGAATAAGGGCAAGAACCGGAAGGGGAAGAAGATCAGGAAGAAGAAGAAGAAGAAGAAGAAGAAGAAGAAGAAGAAGAAGAAGAAGAAGAAGAAGAAGATGGAAGAAGGTAGAAGAAGGAGAAGAAGAAGAAGAAGAAGAAGAAGAAGAAGAAAAGAAGAAAAATAAGAAGAAGAAGATGGAACATAAGAAAACAAAGATGAAGATGAAGAAGAAGAGGAAGAAGGAGAAGAGGAAGAAGAAGAAGAAGAAGACGATGAAGAGGAAAAGGAAGAGAAAGAAGGAGAAGAAGAAGAAGAAGAAGAGGAGGAAGAAGAAGAAGAAAAATAAGTAGAAGAAGAAGAAGAAGAAGAAGGCAAAGAAGAAGAAAAAGAAGAACAGGAAGAAGAAGAGGAAGGAGAAGAAGAAGAAGACGAAGAACAACAAGAAGAAGAAGGGAAAGAAGAAGAAGAAGAAGAAGGGGGAGGAGGAGAAGAAAAAGTAGAAGAACAAGAAGACGACGAAGAACACAAAAAAAGAAGAAGAAGATGTTGAAGAAGGCGAAGAAGAAGAAGAAGAAGACGAAGAAGAAGAACAAGAAGGCGAAGAACAACAACAAGAAGAAGATGAAGAAAAAGAAGGAGAAGATGAAGAAGTAGAAGAAGTAGAAGAAGAACAAGAACATGAACAAGAACATGAAGAAGAAGAAGATGATCATAAAGATGATGAAGAAAAAGAAGATGCAGAATAAGAACAAGAAAATGAAGAAGAATAGGAAAGACACAAAGAAGAAGAAGAAGACGAAAAACAAGTGGTAGAAGAAGAAGAAGAAGAAGATGGACAAGAAGAAGAAGAAGAAGAAGAAGAAGACGAAGAAGAAAAACAAGAAGAAGAAGAGGAAGAAGTGGAAGAAGAAGAAGAAAAAGAAGAAGGAGAGAAGAAGGAGAATTAGAGGAAGGATAAGCAGAAGAAGAAGAAGACGAAGAAGAAGAAGAGGAAGAAGAAGAAGAAGAAGAAGAAGAAGAAGAAAAGGAAGGAGAAAAAGGAGAACAACAGGAAGAAGAAGAAGGAGAATAGGATAATGATGATGAAGAAGATGAAGAAGAAGAAGAAGCAGGCAAAGATGTCTAAGAAAAAGCAGAAGAAGAAGAAGAAGAAGAGTAAGAAGAAGGCAAAGTAGAATAAGAAGAAGAAGAAGAGGAAAAAGAAGAAGATGAAGAATAAGAAGAAGAAAGAGGAGAAGAACACGAAGAAAAAGTTGAAGAAGACATATGAGAAGAAGAAGAAGAAGAAGAAAAGGAAAGAGAACAAGGAGAACAAGAAGAAGAAGAAGAAGAAGAAGAAGAAGCAGACGAAGAAGTCTAAAAAAAGCAGAAGAAGAAGAAGAAGAAGAAGAAGAAGAAGAAGAAGAAGAAGAAGAGTAAGAAGAAGGAAAAGAAGAATAAGAAGAAGAAGAAGAGGAAGAAGAAGAAGAAAATAAAGAATATGAATAAGAAGATGATGAAGAAAAAGAAGAACAAGAAGTTCAACAAGAAGAAGAAGAAGAAGAGGAAAGAAGAAGATGAAGACGACGAAGAAGAAGGGGAAGAAGAAGAAGAAGAAGAAGACAAAGAAGAAGAAGAAGTAGAAAAAAAGACAAAGTTGAGGAGGAACCAGAATAAAAAGAAGAAGGCTAAGAAGAAGAAGAAGACGAAGAAGAGGAAGAAGAAGCAGAAGTAGAAGAAGAAGAAGAAGAAGAAGAAGAAGAAGAAGAAGATGAAGAAGTCGAAGAAGATGAAGAAGATGAGAAATAGGAAGAAGAACTAGAAGCAGAAGAAGAACGAGAAGAAGAAGAAGAAGAAGAAGAATAAGAAGATTAAGAAGAAGCAGAAGAAGAAGGAGAAGAAGAAGAAGACGATGAAAAAGAAAAAGGAGGAGAACGAGAAGAAGAAGATGAAGATGCAGAAGAAGAAGAAGAAGAACAAGAAGAAGAACAAGAAGAAGAACAAGAAGAAGCAGAAGAGGTAGAAGAAGACCAAGGCAAAGAAGGAAAAGTAGAAGAAGATCAAGAAGAAGAAAAAGAAGTAGAAGAAGAAGATGTTGAAAAAGAAGTGCAAGTAGATGAAGAAGAAGACGAAGACAAAGAAGAAAAAGAAGAAGAATAAGAAGAAGAAGAAGAAGAA